>PVLD010004753.1:0-121179 GCA_004027595.1 Dinomys branickii
GACCTTCACACATACCTGGAAAATGTCTGGCAGTTTTCGAAGTCTTGTACCTTTTGATAGTAAAAGAGATGGTGGTCCTTGCCTAGTGATGTGGTAAATATACAGCTTGAACCAAACAGAACTGACTTCTGGAATAGCTGGTCCAATATGCTACAGTCACAACACAGGTAAGATAAAAGTTGTATAGATAAGTATATCTATAGAATGCAAATTTCACAACTGACAAAGCACAGTCTTCTAAATAGCAAATTCCCACCAAATTTTAACTGCCATTATCCTTACTGAAATGAATATTAAGTGCTCCAGCAAAGTAGTGTCAGCTTTATTTGGATTTAAGGAGGCATATCGTATCACTACATTTTAAGGAACTCCGCTTTGGAAAATGGGCAGCATAGGTCTGAATCTGGGCCTCATCCTTTTATCACCTTTTAATTACTAAGTTACCCAGAAAGTTACTTAAGCTTTCTATGCCTCATTTTGCTCAATCTATAAAAGAGCAATAAAATATCTACCTCATGAAGATGCTGTAAAATTGTTCCAAAGGGCTTAAAACAGCACCTAGGACACAATAAACTCTGTATTAAAGTATTAGTTGTTACTATCATTAAAAACATGTAGTGTTCCAAAAAGGTGCTATCTTCCCTGCATCCATTTTAGCATCTATTCAGACAGTTCATGGATTTCCTCTATGCCTACAGGTTGTGTTAAACAGGAGGAGGTGCTCAGAGAATACAAAACTTGGCTGAATGCAAATCCAGGACCATTCCCAATGAGTACAGTATGGGGCCAACATTTGGTGCAGCAAACAGAGCAACGCAGCCCACACAAACAACTTCATGTAAGACATGTCGCTTTCTTCTACACCATTAAACCCTGAACCTCGTGGAAACCACGAGGAGCAGCAACACAATCTCCACACTGAAAATGGTTCCTGCCACAACTTCCATGCTAAATACACACACAAAACATGGCAACTTATTTATTTAAAAAGTAAAAGGCCAGAAATAATTCTCACATATAAATTCTACAGCTACAGTTCCAACTTTCAAATATCACCTTTTCTTTCCATCACAGTCCCACTTCTAAAGCATTTGCTTCTTCTTAAACTTACCCATCAAAATGATCTAGCCTTCCTTCTGTAACACCCTAAAACATTTAAAATATTCTCTTTAAAATACTCTGTGCAGAATAAAATGCTAATCTAATGCATCACAAGTTACTGATACATAAATATACCGATTACAATTCACACTTTAAATATAACATCACCTTACAACAGAATGAAATAAATACATAACTGCTGACTCAATGTTTTTAGTATCTGTAAGTTGAAGAAAATAAAGCCTTTCATTTTCTTAGTGAAATGATGGCAATTCCAAGAGGATATTCCAAGTGGGTCTTCACCTGAGGGGTGCAGCTGCTGATGGGCCGGATTTCATTGGTGAGAGGAGCCATGGAGACCAGCAGCGTGTAATTTTTGTTTAGAACTCTGCTGCAAGTTGCAGGATCCAAACCAAGAAGGCTTTCACAGCGTAGGAGATCCAGAGGAAAACCTGAGTTGTAAGTAAGCACACAGAGAATAAAAGAATGACTATGTGAAACAAAAATGTAGAAAATGAATTATTGATAAATGCCTTGAGATTTTAAAAATTTTTCAGTGTTAAGATAACTCAATCAAGAAGTACCAAATTTCCCAAGGAAGCCACTAAGACACTTTAAGATTTAAAGTTCACATTTTTATTCTCTGATCTAGAAAGACAGCTGTCACTTTAACAAACAACTATTTCACCTCCCTCCCACGCTCCATCTTGAGCCACTGCAGCATGCATACTGCCACACCCTAAATGCCAGGGAAGCCCTGTCCTTATCCAGTTTCCAGGGTCTACAAAAAGAATCAGAGTCCAGCTCTGATTTTACATAAGGACAAGCATCCCTCATTCAGAAATCTGTGCCCCAGACAGCTGGTCTGTAAGGCACTCAGTGCGGATTTTAAGCATTCTCCCCTTTAACCCTTTAGGAAAACACCAAATCCTACGACTCTCTAAAAAGAGATATTTAAGATGGAAAGAAACTTCAACAAATCAGTTGGCCATTTCTTCCTTCAAATAAGAATGTATCTAAAAAGAAGTGTTGCTCAAAGGCCTAGAGCCACCGTGCACAACTAGTGCCAGACTTTTTTGTCTCAAATCATTTCCCAGGAAAGAAACCTTGCTAACAAGTACAAGATCACATCAGACCTTTCTGTTTTGCCAGGAAATAAGAAACAGCTCAAAAACAAAAGGAAAAAAAGCGCCTGGGCACGTCACAAGGAGCCAACAGCCAGTTGGAACATAAAAATAACTGAGACAGTAAAGACTAATTATAGACCACTGAAAAAATAGGAATTCATAAATCCGTACTGAGAAAGAGAATGCTTTATCTCAGCTGTTAAATATGGAGGAAATGCTGAAGTTTGGGTAAGAAAATTACCGATTTGCAACCACCACAGTACAAGCTAAGAGCTATCAATGGATACTAATCTGAGGGTGAAAAATTGCTATGGAGGAGACTATTTGCATGACATTAAAGTATCTTCGCACTAACTGATCATAACTAAGATCACCAGTGAGAGGAAGATAAACATCATATACCTCCGATTTTATATCTGTAGAAAGACAGAGCATACTGTGTCTATTTCTGTCTATGTAGTATGCTATGCTAGAATGACGAACTTTTCAGAAAGACCAACAAAAGATGGAGATTACTCTTTAAAAAAGAAGAGCTATGGACTTGTTGTAGAATCAAGAGGATAAAAGAGGCATGATGACCGAACACAATACTTGGTACTAAAGTAGGTCCTGCACTTTGAGAGAGAAAAATGCTAACATTAGGGGAACTGACAAACTGGAATGCAATAAAATATCAATATTAAATCCTCTGAAATTATATTTCTATCCATAAGAAATATACCCTAAATAATTCAAGAGGCAAAAGTCATGACATACAATTTACTCCCACATTCTGGGTCAAAAGTAATTAGAGTATTCTTATTCTTAAATATAAACTGATGAAGAGGCTGGAGGCTGTGATTTAATGGGAGAGACAAAGAGTCCTACAGCAGGTGGCAGAAAGAGCACCTGGTCTACACCTCAAGAACTGGTAGAGACCAGGATAGAAGTAGCTTCTACAAAGTGTTATATCTGGCTAGAGCAGAGGATACAATGCAAAGTAAAATGAGAAGGGAGGGGGTGGCTGAGGAAAGAGGGAAAAAATCTATAAAGACCAGAGAAAGTTGTGTTTGAGCAAGTACACTGAGACACTATCCAATAGCCCCGAGGGGAAAAGTAGTATCCTATAAAAAAGTAGGGTCCTATAAAACCACTGGAGTGGCTCCAGCCTCATTCAACTAAGCTACCCACCACCTTTGTTCCTCCTTACTCAACAACTCTTGTCCATTCAGCTCCTTCATGTATTAAACTGAGCTGAAAAGAGAACCAGATGCTATGAAAGAAATGAAATGAAAACACACATGACTAAGAATTTGATGGATCTTGACCAAAAAAATAACCTTCAGGTAAATAAATAAGCGACTGAAATTAAATGTCATAGGAGCACTGAAAATTTACAGTCCAAAGATGCAATTCTTGTGCATGTCCAAGGATATAAGCCAGCTATTCTATCAGCACTGCCCAAGCCCACATGAAGACTGGAATCATCTGTTTTAAAACACACATTCCGGGCTGGGAATACAGCACAGTGGCACAGTGCCTGCCTGCCAAGCACAAAGTCCTGAGTTTGACTTGCAGTACCACACGCACACACACACACACACACACATACACACACATTCCTGGGTGCCCTTTACCCTTCAAGAGCTACGTACTAGTAGAGATCTCTAAGTAGAGACTCCAGCACCATTAGTTCAACTACAGTTTGGGAACCTTCATCTGTCACAAAATGAAGGGACTATGAGGGCAACAATCACGTCAGAGTCCATTAACGCATTAAAATTGCTACTACCTCTTTTACTTTTAAGAGATTATCAAGCTCCTTTAAGTAAAATACTTTAGTCAATACTATAGTAACATACGAATAGACGTTCCTGTTTATTACTTTCACACAACACAATGTATCATTCTTAAACTTTATTTTTTGGAGACAGAATCTCACCATGTAGTTTAGACCAGCTTTGAACTCATCATATAGCCCAGGCTGGCCTTGAACTCCTGGTGATCCTCCTGCCTCAGCCTCAAAAGTGCTGGGATTAAAGGTGTGTGCAACACCCAGCATTCTTACAAATATTATGCTCCCTATATTAACTAAATTTTGGCATCTGTTCACCTCTTAAAGCTTACATCATTTCTAAATACCTCCTATCTGCATAATCTCTCCAACCCTTTTCTGTAAGCACTAAACATTAAAAACCACAAATATTAGTAACATGGGAGAATAATAAACAAATGACAAGCAAAGAAATTCAGAAGGCAGGCCTCTAGTTATAAATTCAGTACGCTCTCTACACAAAACCATTAAAGTAATAAATAAGTGAGTATGATCTACTAAGTGTCTTTAAAAAAACCCTCCATACAATCCTGTCTTCAAAACTAAGTGCATTTATCATACCATAATTGGGTTGGTCAGGCTGAGCAGTTTGTGCAACTAAATCTTTGTTATGACGCAGAAATAGTATTGTGTTTCTCAGAGTAAGTGCATGATCAAAGTATCTCTGTGCTTCTCCTTCACCAGTGCTCTGAACCTAAACCAAGAGAAAACAGATATTACAACAAACACCTATTTTATGCCATTTATTAATAAATAATTATATGATAGAACTATTAGGACATTATTAAAAATCAGACTATGTATGTGCTTAGACAACATTGAAACAAATCATCTCAGTCTGAGTTGAGCTTCCAGTTTTACCATCTTTGATAATGAAAGAAGTTACTCCAGTAAGTAAAGCTAACTATAGCAACTAAGTGCTACTAAATTATATCATTATGAGTTTTATGTCCTATTTGTTAGATTTCATCAGAATACTTAAAAAATTTTAAAACCTGTATCTTGCTTCATCCAGAGAAGTCTCTAATCCAACAATTATAGTTCTAAACTTTTTACCAGTCCATTCACAATTTCGTATCATCAGTGACAAGGTATACTGGAGTATGCCTTTCAATACAGCTGATTACCACTGCTGAACACACAACTTAAATTCATTCAACAAGGATTTACTGAGTACCTCCTATGTACTATGATCTCTCCAGGAGGTAAGAATTACAGATCAACCAGACAAAACCCTCAACTGCAGTAGCCTTATATTTAACAAATGCAGGCCTGTTTAATATGTAAAAACATGTATGTTCAGGTGTAAACACAGAAACATGTCCCAGATGTAAACACAGAAAATGGAAACAAAGTCTCAGGGCGGGGTGTTAAATTTGCATTAAATCAACAGATTAAACATGTTTAATCAAGATCAGCCTTCTTAAATTTGGGGGGATTTTTGTTTTATTTGTTTGAGACAATGTCTTGTTATGTAAAGCTGGCCTTGAACTCAAGATCCTCCTGCCTCACGCTGTCAAGTGCTGGAATTACAGCCATGTGCCATCATGCCCAGCTAAGAAAATATGTTTAGAACTAAACTTCACCTTAAAAGGAAGGCTTCCCCAACAATGACTATGTGGGTTTAAAAAAAAAAAAAAGAACAGATATATGAATGAGTAAAAGTGCAGAAATGACCTTGGAATTGGCTATAACTAATAAAAGTCTAACTGATGTAAGAAAGATAAAAATCAAGAAACCACAACTTAATGTACAGGAACACAGTAGAACATTAATAAGCAAAAGATGATACATGATAAGAAATGAGGTTAGCAAGGTGGTAAAAAAGTATTGAAGAAATAATGGAAATATAAAGATAAAACTAAAAGAGACAAATTAATAGCAAGAATTTTCTTAGATCTATTTTTGCACTAAAGAAAGAATAATTCTATGGAGAAGCAGCAATGAAAAAAATGTTAACAGTTTTTTTCAAAAGATAAGAAGCACCAAATCATCACAAATTTTCTAAATAGTACATTTTTGAATGTACAGAATTCATTACTAAAGCAAAGAAGGTATTAAAATTATTAGTGAAGGAACAGATTTGGCACACAAACTGCATACAAAGAGCAGAGAACAAAATAAAACACTCAAGAATAAAAACCACCAATCAAGGGCAATCAAGTTTTAGAGCTAAGGGAAATTAGGGTTGTACTCACAAGGAAAAAGGTGGGTAAGAGCAATCATGGCTGAAGTATGGCTGAAGTCTTTAAAATGCTAAAAGACATAACGTTGATACCCAGGGACACTGATCTAGATTCAAGATAAATAGAACAAAAACTTCAAATAAAATTGCTTAAAGGATGACCTTATGGGTCATACCAGAAAAAAGGAAAGGTTATTTTAGAAAAATTTCTGTTTAAAAATATACACCTACACTGATTCTTATGTCCCATTTCTCATTGCATCACGTTATGTGTACAGTTAGATAAGACAGACATATCACTTTAAAAAATCACAAAGTTCATTCATCCACTCAATATACTTAATTCTAAGTGTCTACCACAGTATTAAAGCAAGGAATGAGATAGAAATGAGCAAAAATATACCAAAAATCAATGAGATTAATATAACGAAGGTCTAATCAAGCATGGAAAGATTTCAAATGCCATTATTCACAATATTCAGTCTAAATTTACCTTTTCTAGTTCTATAAGAAAGCTGTCTAGAGACTCATCTGAGAGTTTGCCTACTTCAAACATTGTGACTGCATGACTTTTCAAGTTCTGCAACAAAACAAAACAAAATGTTAAAGTTCTAGCTTTCCTTTTCCATATGACACATAATGATTTGTTATACTTTCTAATATATTTAAACTTGAAAGGGGTTGAGATAAGGAACTCATTTTTCCAATTACGAAAGCAACCCTCAATAAATCTATTACTCAGAAAAGATTTTAAAGCATTAAATTATTGAATAGATCATTTTTACTTTAAATATCTTTGTACTTAAAAAAGCACTTGACTTACTGGTGAAAGATTTCCCATCATTAAGAAGGCAGTAAGAGTTGAGTCAAATAGGAATGCAATACGCTTTGTATATCCTGCAGACAGACTCAAACTGCTTATACTGGCTGTATCAGCTGAAAAAAATAATTTAAAATCATACAATGAAAACCATTCTCTGCTTATCATTTAGAATGAGAAAATATTTCATTTTAGCTTTACTGGGTAGCCAGGAAGTACACAGTCAAATATACACATTATAGTCATAAGAGGTGCCAGTTATCTTGAAACACAAAGAAAATGGTTCAGAAGTTTTTTTTAAGGCAATTACCCTTGCAAAAAATTTCTTGAAGACCAATAATAAAAACTTGGAAGTTGTCCAGTCAATAAGACTAACTGGCCTAACCCCTCTAAATATGTTACTGGCCTTGGTAGCAGGTAGAAATAGCAGAAGGTCTATGTCATGCTCCTCTTCCCTCCCAAAATAAGCCATGGGAAGCCACCTTGCACGCTACGCCGCCTCTTCTAGGGTATAGCCCACGTTGTTCTTGTGGACTGAAATGGCCTGACTGCACTGAGGAGCAACTAACATCATTGCCACAAAGACTTCCCAAACACTCCAGCCTGATTGCAGCTCATTCTCCTCACACCACACAAACACCCTAACTAGTCCTCTCAGTGATATAGCTGCCTTGGTTGCACTTCTTCTTTTTCCTTAGATTTAATTTTCAAAAAGATGCTGGGTTTGGTAACCCAAAAGTAATGCCAGCACTCTGGGAGACCAAGACAGTAGGATCACAAGTTCAAGCCCAGTCTGGGCAACTTAGTGACACCCTGTCTCAAGTGTAAAGTAAAAAGGGCTAGGGATGTAGCTCAGTACAAACACCATGGATTCCCCAGTACCAAAACAAAAAAGAGAAAGAAAGTATCATTTTCTGTTGATTTTGTACCTCCAGACTTACTAGCACAGTGCCTAATAGGTACTCAAAGACTTCAAAAAACAATAAACTGTGAGAATGTATGTCTGCACAGATGCTGCACCTACAGGCAGACTAAATTAAACAAAGTAACTGCTCACCTGGGTCCTCTTGACTATTTGTATCTGTGTCAGTTGCCGAAGAAGCTTCTTGCACAGGACTCCTACTCTCCCCACCATCCCATGATAAAAGCATCTTCTGTGGATCTAAAGTACTCCTATTAATGAAGAATATATTCACTTTTCTTAAAAAAAAAATCACAAATAAATCTTACTTAAAAATAGCTACTGAAGTCAGTAAACTTGAACAATCTATCTAAATCCAGTCTCATACCCAAGTCTGAAACCATGACATACACCTAAAAATGTTCTACCTATAGACACCACAGCTTCTTAACCAAGATACAGGGTAAGGCTTAACAGAAATCAAAAATGGTATGTAAAATATTGCATATGCTCTTTTGGGGAGTAAGAGTGCTTAGTTTTCATCCAATTCTAAAGAAGACTCGTCATAACACAAAAAATTTAAAATCACTAATATATATGGTTTATCTCAACTGAAAGATTAAGTAAATTTCTTTATGTAAAACTAAATTTCTTTTCAAAAGAAAACTCTAACATAATACTGAAAAATCAGTTACTTTAATCTGTTTATAGATGGAACGTTCTTCCACGATGAATGAAGCTGATCCAGATTTATTACTTGTCCTTTTTTATGGGCAAAACCCAATCGGCAATACATTGAAACAGCATTCTGAAAGGAAGATAAAGAAAATTAGCATGTAAAATAATCTAGACATTAGAATACTTGTTGAGAAAAAATACCATCATGCCCCTAGCAATTCTCGAACGTAGCCTGATCCCTACAGGTCTTCCTGTGCATGGAAGTAGGGTGCTCCCACTTCTCTGGCCCTGTCTTCCCCAAATCTACTGGATGAACTGGTATTGTGGCTTTTACTGAGCTCATTATAAGATCCTGATCAAGCCATCCTGCTATAGGGCCTGCTGCGCTCGTCAACATGAGTGCATTCATTCACCTGGTGTCTTGTCCTTTTGTCTCCCTACAAAATACCTCCAAGGTGCACCCTCCCTAAAGCAGTAAGAATTTCAAAGCTTCTATCTGTCACATCAAGATAAACACCAACTATAAAATACATCCCGTGCTCACATTAGGAATGAAGAGTACGGATGTGAGGGCGATCTGGCTGCAACATCTGTCACCCCATTGATCGCCAGGGTTGATTAGGCTGATCTGGCTGGCTAGGCGGGTGTCCCCTTCCTCCCTCAACGCTCCATGTGCGTCCCTCCAGAAGCTGCGCGCTTGGTCGAAGAGGACGACCACCCCCGATAGAGGAGGACCGTTTCTCGGTCAAGGGTATACGAGTAGCTGCGCTCCCCTGCTAGAACCTCCAAATAAGCTCTCAGGAAAGAAGAGTATAATTATTACATACCTTAACTAGAGACAAGTC
This sequence comes from Dinomys branickii, assembly GCA_004027595.1. NCBI lineage: Eukaryota > Metazoa > Chordata > Mammalia > Rodentia > Dinomyidae > Dinomys > Dinomys branickii. The sequence continues at coordinate 9,471 of PVLD010004753.1, forward strand.
TATCTCAAGGACATTGGCAAGCTACAAAATAAAATTTAAAATTTTTTCATTCTTAGAATTATCAGCACATTACACAATTGTAATAGACATATGTAATCATAATCAGCAAAATATGTTATGAATAACTAAAAGACTCAATAAATTTTGAATTCAGAACTTTTTTATTTCTAAAATTCTTAAAGTATTACAAATTTAGGTAGTTAACAATTTAAGATTCCTCACTCTAATTTTGTGTCATTTAAAATAAAAAAATTCCTACACAGATCAATATACTTGACAATTCTTCATATGAAGAATCATATAAAAGATAATTAACCAAATTATAAATTAATGCAAAGAAAAGTTTTATTAAGCATATACAAGAATTAACTTATAAATAGTGACATTCAGGTATATTAATAGTCTCTAACCTCTCTCTGTATAGATTCTGAGAATATTTTAACCACATCATTAAGTAATTTCACATACACTACCTAAATTTATTCTTTCATAAGATGTTGCCACACTTACCTCTGCAACGTTAGTGTGCTCATCTATTGAAACAAATATTTTATAGAGTAGAGTTTCAAAATAATCACCTTGCACTCGATTCATCACAAAGCCTTCAAGGGGAGGAACTAAAATAAACAAAATAGACTTTTCTTGATACAATTTTATAAAACAAGAAAGTACAATTTAAATATCAGCTCAGAAATAGAAGCCTTTCACTTAGGGACTGAGTATAGTTCTTGATTTATTTTATCCACTCCACAGCAAGTTTTCCAAAACACCCAAAGTTAAGGCCACACACAGAGTATCTACGCAAAGAGAACTTGGAAGAGAGATCATAAACCTTGCAGAGCAATGTAATTCACTGTGGAACTCTCAGAGTTTCCGAGGCAGAGGCAATGCTAGAAGACACGCTCGCTGGGTGCAGCCCAGGGCTGCTTTAGAATGGGGAAGTTTAGGAGAGTTTCTGGTATGCATACTTAATGCCTCATGGGCAGCAGGAGTGACGGGGCCAAAGCAGAAAAGCAAAGAGCTACAGGGAAGCAACCAGGTGGATGGAAAGCACTCTCTGCCTTTCTCTATCACCTCCACTTTAAGCTAAAAGCAGAGAAATTCACCCATAGGACCGCCACATTTGCCACCAGTCACTGGCCACTTGCCCTTGCAGGAGTCCTACTGTGCAAGCTCCTCAGCAGCTAGAGGTCAGGACAATCTGTAATACGGCAGCCGGCAGCCACCACTGCTCCCCTCCAAATGATCATTCATACTTCCACCTCTCTGGCCCAAAGGCTCTCCATCTGCCTTATCAGACAGCTCTCCCCAGCCAACAATGAAGTGCTATGCTTTCCCTTGAAAACATATTGGGAAAAGAGAGCACCTGTGCCACAGCAGAATTTGGGTGGCCCTGTATCCTCCTACCCTAACACAATTTAACTGTAACCAAAACTCAAATTATTCCTAGTAGTGAAAGTAAGAAAAATTCAAGTGCACTAAAAAACTACAATGTGCATTGCATGATAGGTTATATACAGTACTTTATTAGATCTAGCTTTTCTCATTTTCTGTTTTACTGTTAATATTTCCAGTCATCTGGAGACTTTCAAGCATTTATTTTAGAAATAGTTTAGAAATTCCATACTTAATATTATTTTTTCCTATACTCTCATCTGTGTGAAAATACAAACAGATATTTACTGAATGTTCATGAGCCATTAGACTTTTGCGAGTACTTCATATATACAATTTTGCTTAACCCTCTTAACGTCCTGAGCTACATGGTAGTCTAATCACTCTTCTTTTAGAGATAAAGAAACCAAGACACTAAGAGTTTAGAAATTTTCCTAAATTACATTTACATCTAGGCAGAAAAAAGGTAACTCTACCTAAAGAGATATGGATGAGTCTCTAGTAAATATTGTTAAAATAAAAAGTATGAACTAGTGTACCTATCAGTATAAAAATAAAGGATGTGCTCCTACATGCCTATATGCAAAGGTATACTTCCAGAAGGATACACCAGAAACTGAACGTGCCTGCTAAGAAAAGAACTGAGCAGGGACTGGGGATATAGCTCAGTGGAATAAGCACCTGCCTAGCAAGCGCAGGGTCCTGAGTTCGATCCCCAGTACCGCAAAAAAAAAAAAAACTGAGCAGCTAGACACAGCAGTGGGAAGCAGACTTTTTACGCCTTTTGTAAATTTAGAATTTTGCATCATAATTATTCCCTACTCAAAAATATGTTTAAAGTAAGTAAACAGGGCCAGGGATATAGCTCAGTGGCACAGCACCTGTCTGCCAAGTGCAAGGTCCTGAGTTCAATTCCCATACCAATAGATAGATAGATAGATAGATAGAAAGAAAGAAAGAAAGAAAGAAAGAAAGAAAGAAAGAAAAAGAAAATGCATTGGAATAACCAAGAAAATTGTCCAAACAGGCTTGTAAGGAAAGCCCGGCCATAACTAATTAAAAGTTACTACTCTAAATCACTACACTCAACAACAACAATATAACATCAGTGGGGGAAAAGGCATTAGATCCAACACAGAAGTAAACCCATTATCTAAGAAAAATCACTTTTCCATTCAGTAGTAATGAGTTACTTGGGGGAAAAAACTGCTGGCATTTATTTAAATGCTACTCGCCATCCAAACAGAACAGCAAGGTGGGCCCTTATTTCACACCAAATACAAAAGTTCCAGACTACAGATGTGGATATAATATATATCAATCACAGATACAACCCTTTCAGGCATAGCAGAAATGTAGAAACAATAAAAGGGCAGGTATGAAATATGCAGTTAGAAAGTATGATGAATGGTGGAATATATTTCACTTACCAACAGAGCATTTCAAGAGCATCCCTTTAATGGTGACAAATCAAAGACTGATCTTTTCAGGTGGACCTCAGATGAGCCAAAGTCAGTTAATTAAGTAAGAATAGGGACTACAGTAATGCTTTCATATTTTCCAACTGTGACAGGGAGCCACTTACCACTTTCTATTTTGCTAAAATGTTTTCAAATATTAAAACTAAGTTGGGCATGGTGACAGAAGCATCATGGTGAGTTCAAGGCCAAACTGAACTAGTGACACTCTCTCAAAAAATAATTTAATAAACAAAAATATAAAACTAGCATTCCATGTTGTTACATCATCAACTATACAAACACAATTACTTTTCTAGCTTTCCAAACTTAAAAGAGAACTCATGCATATGCAAGGATCAAAACACCTTATTAAAGAATCATAAGCCCATCCTAATGCCAGTAAAGGTCAGGTCACACTACAGTAACACTAACCTATCAAGATTCAACACTGATAGGAACAAGTATGTCGATAGCAAGTGCTGTCATCACTCATTTGGTAATAGTAAGGCTATGCCTTACAATCTGACACTTTATATTTGATTATATAAATACCTTAGTATTTTTTAAAAACTATATTCAACAGCAATAACTAAAACAACACTCTGGAAAGCATACTTGTAACACACACCTGAATTAAGTGCTTTTGCAAACTGGTAAGAAATAAAAATTACAGGGAAAAAGCATCACTCTGTGTTCAACAATGTTAATTCTATTACTCCTATAGTGTCAAAACACTGGAAATAACATAAACAACCAGGAGCAGGGGAGTGGCTTAATAAAGTGACACATCCATTAGGTGTAGAAGAAAATACAGAGGCTCCTAAGGACACTGGCTTAACTTGAAGAGGTGGGGAGGAGGGCAGAAGGAAGATATAAGGACAAGAGAGACTGCAGCAATGTGAGACACAGGTATATCAAGAGAAAACGAAAACACAGTTCTACATTACTGAATATGTGCAAGAATTGTTATGCACTGAACAAAGAAACAAAGGTGACATAAACTTAGAAAAACACTGATTTCATTTGTTTTTTTGTACGGGGAGTTGAACCCAGGACCTTGAAGCCAGGCAGGTACTTATGCCACTGAGCTATATCCCTGGCCCCCTTCACTTGAAACTATGAGAAATTTACCTTGAAATTCCATTATTTCAATACAGTGTGATACCAAAATAACATAAAAATAATAAATTTACATAAAACCATCACAGTGGGTTACAATATGGCAAAGAATAAATGCTTTTCTTTGAAAAATCCTAAAATCTAAGATTCTAGAATGTCTAACTTACTAGGATGATGATATGCTGTGCCCAATACTAAATAACCATTTAGAGCTGCTGAAAAGTTTGGCCCAGACTTACCTGCTATACAACTGTCATCAGATATTGGTACATCCAGATAAATAAATCCTTTGTTATATAAACCTACAGAAGTAAAAGCATTTTGTTTTAGATGGAACACTACATAACAGTACTCTTTAAAAATGATTCTCACACTTCTGCAAAGATTCTTGAAATTCAATGTTACATGAACAAAAAAGGAAAATAAAAGACAGAAAGAATTATATTAAAAGTTTTAAATCTTAGTTACTCACACATACTTAAAACTATAAAATTTTTCTTTCCATGCATTTGTATAAACTTCTAGTGTATGTAGCTTGTTACAGACACACTGGAAAACAAGACTAAGGTCAAATTTCAAACAATAGCATGCCTTAGCAAACAGCACTATTTGTCCCTAATTAATAAGTAACTGCTGTTAATTACTGAGGGTTTAAAATAAATTTTTATGTTGACAAAAGACCATTTCTACTAACCACTTACTATGTACTATATTGTAATCTAGTGATCCAGAGAGTTGAGGGCCTGAATCGATGATCTTATCAATAGCGCATTTCTCAGGCAAAGTGCATATCTAAGAAAAGGAAAATAGTCTCAGTTAAGTTCTGCCCAAACTAACCAACCCATTTAGTCTCCCAAAATCTATTCAATGATTAGGTATCAATAGTTTCACTTATCACTACAAAATTCAAACCAAAAAAAAAAAAAAAAGCCTATGCACGTCACTGTTGGAGACCACTACAAAGTGGCTCTGAGCAGGATTTAATATTAACAATTGGCTTTTCATATTTACTTGGGAGTTGTCCGCGTCTTAGGCACCTTTGTCTGCAGATGGGCAGCTGATTCACAGTAAATGAACCTCTATGAGTCACTGGTCACTGTTGAGGCCTGTATTGGCCTGTGGCGCCTCAAGGACAAGGTGACCACAGTCGAGGACGCCTGGCTCCCACCCCTATTAATTTCTAGGAAACTACTGCTGGCTGCAGGCATCTCACCCCTGTTGTGAAGGCCTTCCTGGAGATTACATAGTTCTCCTAAATTAACATAATATTACTTGGAGGAGTGCCCAGATTCCTGCATTTTCTTCAATATTACCCCTCCCTTATTTGTAAACCTAATACATACAGGTGACCCAGAAAAGTCTTTGGCTAATTCAGAGAATATAGAAGCTGGAGAGGAATTAGTCCCTCCTGGAAGCCCTGAAATCATATTCCATTGTCTCATTTTTTTATTTATACCTTCATCCATCCACTCGCTTGGGAGATTGCGGGTCTGATCAGCCTGCAATAACTTAGGGTTTTTTAACCTGGTCTTTGATACATAACCATGACTTGAGATGAAAATATGCTACCAAAAGAATTGGGGAATTAAGTCAGCAGAAGTGCCTACATCTGCTCGTTATTAACAAGTACCTACTAACAAATACCACTATTTAGTCTTCTTCCTTAAACTTGAGTCACAGCCATTACCAAATCTGATTCTAAATCTTTTTAATGAGACATTCACTCAAACTCTACATGAGTATTATCAGTGACATGAAGACTCATCAGCTTATCAAGTTCCACAGCTGCATGAGAAAGTATGTAGTTTCACTGAAGCAAAATTTCTAACTCCACTCTTTGATTTTAATAGACTCTCCAAAGAAAAATCCAAAACAGACCAAAAACAGGTCATATACTAATTTATCTTCCCTCCACTACCCACAATATGCCCTGGTTTCCAGGTGTCCTCATCACCTGTCTCCCCTTTCCTCTAAACCATCATCCCTTACAAAATGTATAAAGCTTGTATCAAATATGGTTACACTATATTTTATTTCCCTTGATTTTAACACTATCAACACAGCAAAGCACCAATCATTTTAATACAGTGACTCAACATAGTGATTAACATACATGTTGCCTAGCAAACTGGCTAGGTCAGTGATGGTATGAAACTTTTAAAGATGAGTTTCCAAACTGCAACCTAAAACTCACTTACTGTATTTATCACAAAAGGTCAACACTCCAACTAAACCTGAATACTGAAGTTTTAGCTTAGAAAAAACAACTCATACATTAACACCTTTTTGTCTTAAAAGAAAAACAAATAACACACATGCCATAGATTTGCCACCACTGGCCTAGGTGAAAAATATTTGCCCACCACACTACCACTCTGACCTGAGCTGTTAAATTAACTGCTCCGTGCTCACTTTCCTCATCTGTGAAATGACAACCAAATTGTACTTTCTCCTGGGGTTGTTAGGAGAATTGAGTGAAACAGTATTAAAAACCACTTGGAATAGCCATATCCTTGCTGCTGGTATCCTTGACACATGGCTTCATATGTCACTTTACATAAAATGTCTATCTAATTAACAGCCCCAGATTACTGTCCCTCAACCAGGTCAAATCTCCCTCATCTTTAAAGATTATCTTGGAAACTCTACCAATATTCTAGCCTATTAAGATCACTTTCAACTTTTAATTCAATTTTCTGCAGGAGAATCAATGGCATCACCTTCTAAAAATACTATATAACTGTATTTAAAAACTGCAGAATAAGAAAGTTCTATAAGTAACTTTTACAGATCTCTACCTTGATATCATCTTCTGTGATATATCCAGACTGCACCACCCACCACGCCTCTATGGCAATTTCCACCGGCTTTACTGGTAGAAGATCACGAGCTGTTTTCCTTCTGAAAAATTTCTGGCATGGTACAAACACCAGAGAATTTGCAGTCAGTCTAAAGGATTACTTTCTCTTTTTTTAATCAGTCATATAATAGGATTATTCCTAACAGGCCAAATATATTATTAAGCTGTCATATTTGAAGATATATTGAATGGAGAAAATCACTCTTAAACTACTTCATATAAATTATTTAAAGCATAATTAAGTCTGGATCAAAATTCATAACACTAATGAATCACAACAGCTGAAAAACACATTTGAAAATATGCACTTATTTCACGCATTAAGCAAATTCTGGGGTTAGAATGGCAAGTAAAAAGGCAAATAACAAAATTAATTGTTAAAAATAGACATTTCCTGCTGTAGATATTTTAATTCAGTAAAGATTTATGCAAACACCCAGAGAACAAGTATATTTTATTAGATCAAAGAGGTTATAATTCATTATTTCCACCATTAAAAAAAAAAAACTGTACAAGAAAGCCAAACAATGAAAAAGGGAAATGACTTACCTTTGATGACCTACACTGATTCATAAGATCAATATACTGGTTTCGTCCTATGCCAAGAAGCCTTAGACCTAAAAGAAAAGTCTTTCCTTTAAAAATATATACAATAAATAAATAAATAAATAAATATATACATACTACTTCTTAAAATGTCAGTATACTCAAAGTGATTTTAGGAAAATCCTCAGCTTGTACTCATCTTTTGATTACTGATTGGCAAGGCCTATCAATATCAAATTTAAAAAAGAACTCTTCAAACAAAACATAGAAGAAAATTGAACTGCAGGAGAGATGAGTTCAGATACTTTTGACAATGCTAAATAAGCACATTTTAAAAAAGTAGAAATCCTCCTAATTTCAAGAAGTAAAAATGTACTGCTCAGCAAAAGCTTCTTACATGCAGAACTGCTACATTTCAAATACATACGGTAGATCATTAAAATAAACATAATAAAATACTAATAAAAACTGAACATCAAAGTGTAAAAATATTCTGCCCAAATTTCTTCCTCTATTTGCCATTCACATAACCCAAATATAAGAACTTCATTCTCTAGAAATAGTATAGATGATCTTAATTATTCTGATTCTGTCATCTAAAATTACTTTTAGACTAAATCTTTTATTTCATTATTATATGATAAAATTTCCACTAATGTTGCTCCCTGTTCTCATGTTTCATTTATTTCAGGTTAAAAACATTACAGTATGGAAAGAGACCACAAGCACGCATGCGCAAAGATACAATCTAAACATTACCTCCTTCAGCACAATGAAATACTTACAGTCAGCAGCAGTAAAATTGGGCAATGAGTCATAACTTTTCTCACTGTTCATAATGTCCTTAAAACAAAAAATTTGAAATGCAAGATTTCCTTAGATAAAAGCATGTGTACAATACATACAGCTATAGACGGAGTAACAAATATTACAAGAAGCACTGAGAGCAGTGTTTGTCATCCTAAAGTATACATGCCACACTGATATTATGGTTCTTAATCACAGTCCCAACCCAGTAATTGAAGGGCAGACTTTCAGGTCTGGTTTTCTTACAGCACTATGAACCACAGAGGGTCACACTATAACCCGGCCCTGTGGAAGCTATGCGAGGACACCTCTATTACAGCTCAGGCTTCCAGCTTCCCCACTCATACCTAACCCTAGGTTCCTACTCTGAAAGGAGGCCAAACAATGTGCCACAGCTCCATTAACCTGCATCCAAAACATGTCCTATTCACAAAGATTCTAACCACTCAACAGCCTTTGTTCCTGTAAGTCTCAGTGGTGAGAGTTAAACCCAGTATCCTGCTTTCTCCAACTCCAGTCTGTTTCTACAATAATAAATCAACTGTTTACTTCAGGATTAGACCCATTTTCAACCCAGGAGCTAAACACAATGGCATAAAAACAGAAATCACATAGCAGCAAGCACCTGGGTAAGACTGGCATGAAAGTTGGTAAAAGGACAAAAACCCCATCAAGCTTATTGACCTTGTAGATCACACCAGAAAAAGAAAGAGACAGCAATAACTATTCTACGTACTGATTAACTGCCACCTTCTTTACACTATCCCACTTCTTCATCATGCTACTCAGACTATCAGACCTCAAAAGGAGGGACACAGGAAATGGGACTGTGGATGTGCCAATGGAAAGTGGCCTACAGAGCTACACAAAGGCACCACATAGCACAGGGAGCCGAGCTTCCCTTGCAGCATGTTCCCAGCTCCTCTGGCTAGAAGCTTTTCTCTGTTCTTCATGTAGCTAGTAAGCCCAAAACAGCAACACTTGGACTCAATTAAATAGCAAACTAGTACTAGATAAAATCTGCTGATATACATGAAGTCACTTAAAAACAATATATAGCTAGTTTATTCAACACAAGCCAAACACAAGCTGCCTTTCGAAAGGGATAAAAAACAAAAGCCAGTAATTACAAAGAGACATAGGACTACTAACGCATTCTCTTTCTTGAGGCATGTATTATATAATGTTGTGTCTGTGTCACGATTTATTTATACAGTTAGTGAATAAATGTTTCTCTGCAGTTAAAGATTATGTCACCCACATTTTCAATCTTAATTATATATTAAAACAAATACATTTGACAAATCTTAATTATATATTAAAACAAATAAATTTTACACAGACTCTGCATAAATGACTAATACTAAATAGCGCAAAAGGTCAACAATACCTTCAAGAACACAGTAGAAAAACAGGTACCTTTTCAATGTGAAAAGATCAATAATGATGACTATTTATGCAAGTGTGGCTCTGACAGCCAACTTGTAATCAGCCATCAGTTCATGCCATAATTTCAGAAGCAATGTCTGTCGGAGGTGCAGAGCTCGTCATCAGCTGCGAAGTATTCTGCCATGTAGTCCCACCCCATTCTTACCGGTTCACTTACATAGGAAACTTACCTCCATGATCCCAGTGTAGTAGGAAAAGGGTGTGATCCTCAGGCCCTTCACCATGATATCTGATAGATGGTAAGGGTACAGCATGAGATGATCCCGACTATACTTCAGTAGCTCCTCATAGTATTTCCGTTCATCTTTCTTGACATGTTTAACTATAGGAAAGCAGGACATTTTCAGCGCTTTCAGGTTTCTTACAGTTACGTTAACTAAATGTACTAAGAAACGCTTTACAGACCAATTTAACTTTTTTAAAGCATGTAAAGTAGAAAAAGAACCAACAGTATGATAGACATTGTGAAATGAAAGGAAAATGCTCAAAAGTAAAGGGCAACTGGGGTATCGGAAAGGAGAAGGAAAGAAGGGAAAATCATGTATGTATGTATGTATGTATGTATGTATATACAGGATAGCTAACAGGGGTACTACTGTCTTCTATTGCTTTACTGAAAGGATCAGTTAACGATTACTTGTTTGATCATTATTGCATGTCTCTGTTTGTTTTCCTGAGAAACCACTTTAAAGATATTAATACGTAATACAACAACCATTGTTAATTTCCTACCACTTTACTTGTAGCTCTGTATTGTTTGTATTGCTCTTATGCTATTTTGTAAATGGAGGTCTGTTTGTTAACATGTCTTCCTTCTTTCATTTTTAAAATAAATTAAAAAAAAAAGAAAAGAAAAGAACCAATAGCTAGGTGTGGTGCCTCATGCCTATAATCCCAGCACTCAGAAGACTGAGGCAGGAGGATTGCTGTGAGTTCAAGGCCAGCCTGAATTGCACAGTGAAATCTTATCTTAAAAAGATAAAAAAAAATTTAAATAGAAAAGCACCAATAAAATATTCTAAGACAGAAGAAAGGAATAACTAAAGAAAAGAAATAGCTTTAGAATATGTAAGCAAAATTATATAATAAGACAGATAAGTAAAGATAATCTTACCAAATCAGAAAATAGGCATGGAACAGTAACATACTTTCTCAAAGGTACAAAGCACAGGCTATTAACTCATATAGTTCCTTTCTCCATAACTTTATAAGACAGCCAAATACATGCTAGTTTTCAATAAGTCAAGTGTATTTTTAAAAACTGCTGGCTTTTTGTTTTGTTTTGTTTTGTTAATGCAAAAAAGTCCTTTGACTTCCACGGAAAATGTTTATACATAAAAGCTATTACTTAAACATTATGCCTTAAAAAGCTGACAAATGAGAGAGTAAAGACTAGCAGCACAATAGAACAGAATGACCAGTTATCTGATAAATAAAAAGCAAATTGTTTTAAATGGGGTAAAAAAAATCATGGAACCAATTATGTTTAAAATTTGTTCCAATTATAGTAGAAAGCACTTTTCATTGAAGTTATATTATTTAGAAAATGTATAGCTACCAAGCAAAATTCAAAGTTGAAAATTAAAAACTCATATATGTTTCCATTTCTGGCATATTTTCAAGTAAAGGAAGGCACGGAATTAAGATTAATATTCTACAAGAAAAAAAGATCTTATAAACTATAAATCAATAATTTATTCTAAAAGACAATTTTCATCAAAATTCGAAAAAATGTACTTGCTAGTACAATAAGTACAATGAGTCAGTATGGTTTCTTAACCTCTGTACATGAAATAACTCTAGTACCCTGAAATATGTATTAAAAAGATAGGTTAGATTTATAAAAATGTTAAGTCAGAAACAGTCATTTCCACTTCCATGTAAAAATGTCTGTACTTACCTAAGTTATTTCTATATCGTAACTGATTGCGGATACTGTACAGGACAACTTGCTTTTCATATTCTCTCTGTGAATTTCCAAGGCTCTAAAAGAAATTTCAGATAGTTCTTCAACAGCTTCTAAAATCAATGGTACCTTTCACACTACAAACTTTTCAAAGCCATGACTCCTAATTTTATCATACCTCTAATTCCAAAACTGAACAAAGAATATTTCCTTAAGTTTTCTTATCTCTTTTGCTGTGGTATTAGTGCAAAAATTCAATGTTTTCTTTCCAGCTTGCCTTTCTAAAATGACTTACTGAAATTACTCAATGCAAATAAAAGAGCAGTTCAGTTTTACTTACAAAAACTTGCTCCTTTAATGTCCCCAATCTGCATGTGTTACACAGACGGATGAGTGGTTTTCTATACCTACATTTATTTAAATTTAAGAATGGTAACTAAGGACAGTTATTTGTAACTGAGGACTATGATTATTAAAGATTGAGATCTAGAGAATGTACATTAAGGTTGCTTCTTTAAAATGCCCATTTCCTTATGACTTCAATAGGAAACATGGAGACAATTTTAGAATTCTGACACAGAGCCATTCCTTGGATACCACAACTCCAAGGATATCCAAACCCATGGATACTCAAGTCCCTACATAAAAAAATATAGTATTTCCATTAACCTTACATATACCCTCCAGTATATTTCAGATCTTCTCTAGATTACTTAAATACCTAATACAATATAAATGCTAGGTAAATAGATGGTACACTGTATTGTATAGGGATAATGCTAAGAAAAAAGTCAGTACATGTTCAGTACAGACACAAATTTTTACATTTTCAATCAGCAGTAGATGAATCTACATATGCCTATCCATGGATAGAGGGCCATCTGTATTTTTTAAAAAGCAAAATACTTTCTAGCAGTGCATGTAGTGTTTTAACTTCAAAGATGAAATGTTAACGAAAGCAAAGGATAAGTATGCTTGACCATCAACATCACAGGCAATGTGTGTCCAGAAACTTAATTTATGACTACTATTTTCTAGTTACTAGGTATGCTCTTTGCATACTTTGATCCACTGTATTCTTATAGATTTTTAAAAGCCAAAGTAAATATCCATACATGTACCTTTCATTTAAGGCATTCTTCAAAACAAGACAGATGAAATGGACATCTAAATAAACAGGCCCCTAACCAGGCATATTGGTGGATAGTACTTTAAGAAAAAAATGGAATATGTAAGAAAATTGTCTTTCCTCTTGCACCTATAATAGTTTTTCATGACTATACAGAATTCACACGACTACCACAATATGCTCATATTGTTTTCATGTTTTAACACTGTAAGCGGTTAGAAGTGGATTTCACTGTGAAGAAACCACTCCACCATCCTCACCTAGTGCTGCAGCCAGGGTCATCAGTACTGAAGATATTTAGGAGATTTGAAATGACATACTTTCTGTCAAATTTTTTAAGGTTTTCTCCAAGTCTACTGCCAAATGAAAGTTTCTTTCTTACAAAGCACACACATATGCAAACACATAGCCACACAAGTTTGCTGAAACCTTAGCAGGTTCCAAACATGATCTTTTGTTACTGCTTCAAAGTCTTTGAATTTACTTTTAACAACAATTTTATTCCTTTCAAATTCTATTTCTAGTAAGTCCAGAATGTTTCATTTCAATGAAATATTTATTTATTTTGAAATGAATCAAGATTTGTTTTACTTATAAAGCAAGTTACTCACACAAAATACAAGGGTCCACTATTTGTAAGCCTCACTAGAGAACACAAAATCTGTGTGAAACATTTAAGTTTTTGTACTAAGTATGGGATGACTGGTCCTAATCAATATATGTGTGCAGATAAATACCTACAAATTCTTCCCTAGCCAAGTATGTAAAATAAAATGACTATGTTCAGAGATTCTGTGCCCCAATCACCACCAGCCATACCCAAATCTCCCACCATTCACATTTTAAAACATTGTTGCCAATCATAGATGCAATAGGGTTCAGGAGTTCCTTAGCTTTGAGATAATGCTGGCTTTGCAGAAATGGGAACAAGGTCTGACAAATGAAGAGTTGTATATAAAGGGAATTATAACATTGTTTAGAAGGTCAGCCTAAAAGCACAGACTTTCTAAAGCCACTGCTCCTAGACACTCTAACACCAATAGGTATATCCCAAACTGCCCCTCCTCCCTAAATCACATTTTTAATTGATCCTTCTTGGATTACACAGAACGTCCATCATAAGAGTTCCCTTAAAATAAATGGTCTGTTTATTTACCAGGAATTGTTTTAAACAATGAATACAAGTAAACTGCAGAAAATCCTAAAAATAATGGCTTCATTCACAATTTTTAATTTTTTTAAGTCTAATGCAACCCATATCATATTAAAAACATTTCATCTCATCTACAAAAAAGTAATTGACTTGAACTACATTTTTTAAAAATCTAAATCTCCCTCTATCTTTTAAGAACTAGGAAATATGAGTCATTTCCAAACTAAGCTCATCAAAACTTACTGGAAGTCCTATCATCAGAACTTATAGTATCTACAGATGCCAAAAGACAAGTTCTTTCCATATATAGAATATTCTCCACTTTTAAACTGACTGAGCTTTGACTGCCCAGGAAATATCTTAGGCTGATGCCACCATTCACTCACGCCAAAAATATTTATTAAAAACCAACTATATGCCTAGTGCTCTCACACCCAAAGCATAAGTAATATAACCAGAAAATGTACCGTGGTGGCTTAGTGTTATGATGAAACAGTGCTATGGCAGGACACCCAGGGGCAACTCTTCCAGATTTAGGAGGTCAGGAAAACCTCACAGTAGGTGGGAATTCCTAAAGGAGATTCAAAAAGAAGCCACAAGTACTAGAAGAGACAGGCAGTGGTAGGACTAGGTTTGCATTTTAGAAACCTCATCCAACTGTAGTGTGAAGAATGAGTAGGGGGGTCCTTTTCTAACTGAGGGCAAGAAAGACAGGAAGCTGATGTGCTAATCTAAGATAGAGCCTGACCTAGGAAAACAATGGTAGGGCTCAAGTCTTTGAAAAGAAACCGGTACAGATGAGTTTTGCAACATCTACCAATGACCAAGTTTATCCTATGTTCAAAAAGCTGTATTTTAAGCAATCTTGCAAAACAAAAATATTTTTAGTTTAATTTGGCATTTGGACTTAACACTGTCCTGTAATTATTTTTAATTATCATAAGCAAGTTTTAGAAAGCCTTTTGTCAGTACATGACCACTTACTTTTCATTATACATTAATTCTGAGAGAAAAAAAATGGTAAGAAAAAAAGGATTACTGGTCTCCCAGCTATCTTTAGATATGTCACAAAACTCCAAACAAAAGTGTTCAACTAAGCATTCATTCATTCAAACTTAACAAAAGAACATGTTGTTCCTTCAGAGTTAGGGCTTTATTTTTCCAATTTCAGATAAACGTGTCTGGGCAATCACTGACGCCCAAGAATTCTAAGTCCCTGAAATTTATCTTTCTACTTGCCTGAGCTTTGATATTATTTAAGTAAAAGCATGTTCTCTGCCATGAGATGTGTCACCAGACCCCATTTTATTGTTCATTTACTACTGCTGCGGGGGGGGGGGGGGAGCAAACTACAAAAATCTACCACCACCACCATTCCAAGCTTTCCAAAATGCCAATGCCCTGTTCCAAAGAAAAACAGAAGGTTACTCTCAAACAAGGGGGAGGACCTGCAGATCAGAGAAAGTGTTTTATATGTAGCACTTATCAGAACATTTCTTCATAACATTTACCACCACCCACCCATTTTGTAGTGTTTATTCACTTATTGGTTTACTGCTGATCTTTCTATGCCATAGTATTCGCTCCACGAAAGCTGGGTTTCTGCCCTGTTGACTACTGCAAATTACCTGCACTCAGAACAAGGCTCAAGTCCTTAATAAATAAATATCTGTTAAACATCTGAGCAAAACTGCCACTCAAAAACTTGTGCACTCTCAAAACCCCTGTCACTCTCATTGACATATCTCTAACTCATCTTGTCTAAAGGCCAAGTCCAGTAGGACAAGGCGGGGGAGCCCCTTTACAACCTGGTGCAGACTGCTTCTTCCGCCTCATCTACTCCCATCCCCGCGCACTCAGCATCTCCACCCCCGGAAGGCCACAGTATGGCCAATGCCCAACTTCGCCATTCCCAGTTGCTCATTATTTTGAAGAGTTGTTCTTCCACTTGGCCAAGTTTTTCAAACTGATGTTCCCAACCCCTGGGAAAACCTTTATCCCTTCCAGCTTACCAATTCTCGCTGGTCCCCCAAGGCCCAGCTTAAAGGCCTTCTGCACACATCCTCGCCCAGTCTCCCTGGACACTTTCTTATTCCTACACATACACAAGGAAAGTACGTTTGTGCGCCCGTCACCCCACACCTCACACATTAGTTTCCCGTCCTCTTCCCACCAGCCCCAAGTCCGGGGTAGGGGTCAAAGGCCGAGTCCTAAATCTCGGCACCTTAGGCGTCTGGTCGATGGAGGCTGCGGCTAAGGCTCCAGGCGGGTCCTGAGGACACCGTTCTGCCCCTCTCGGCTACGGCCCGTCAGCAGGAGGCCCGGCCTGAAGCGTCCCCACCGCACCCGGGCCGCAGGTCAGTGTCGCGGAGGCGCTGGCGGGGAGAAAGACAATTTCTGCCGAGAGGCAGCCCGGCCCCGGGGCGAGAAGCAGGTGACAGGGGGGCGGGGCCGAGCCAGTGGGGACCCGGCCCCCGGTTCTGCCCGTACCTGCCTCACGTTGGCCGGCAATTTACTCCATGCGTAGTTGTGGCGGATGTGGAACTCCACGTCTATGTTCATGATGCCAGAGCCCGGCCAGAGGCGGTGGCCGCGGCCGCGACTGAGACGACGCCTCCCGCCTGCCCGCCCGCAGTCTGTCAGGGGACACGCGGGAGGGCCCGCGCCTCACACCACAGAAGGCTCGGACCGCCCCATTGCCAGGCCTCCACACAGCTCAGCTCAGCCCGGCTACAGGGCACAGCAGTAGCGGTGGTGGCGACAGGGTGCTGGCGCCTCGCAAGCTCCAAGTTTCTTCCTAGTTTCGGCCCACCGGAAATGGCTCTAGCTTACGTCACTTCCTCCCACTAGAGCCCTCGGGAGCGGGGCTCTGAGGGGAGGGGCTCTGACTGGCTATCCCGCCCCCTGTACTGGACGGGCGGGGAAATGCAGAGGGTCCCTGCACCCTCGGGAGGGAAACAGGCTGGCCCCCGGGCTCCGGCTTCTTTTCCTTCAGTCCCAGGTGAATGGAGAAGATACAGTAGTCGCTTGGGTGTACACTGTCGTTGTTGGATGACCCAGTGTCCCAAACATGGGACCCTGGCTGGCCCGAAATAGGCTGTTCTAGGCACGTGGCCGGGTCTGAGGGAGCGACCTGGGTAAGGCCCACAGCTGGTTTCTGGCGGCTGCCGGGAAGAGAGGGAGCCCGCGGCCAGGCGCCGACCCAGAGCGTCCGCCTCCTCCCAATTGGTTGCTGCGCCTTTGTAGCGCCTTCGAAGATCCAGATTCTTAAAACGCAGAGCTTCTCGAGCAGCGTTGTTCAATAGCTGGTGTAATAAGTCGCAAAGGCCCAACACGATCTGGCAGTGGCCCCAGCTAACTGACGTGCGGCCTCTCGGTTTCTACTTCGGCAAATGCCGACTTTCTCCTCCGCCAGATGCCTTCACATTTTAAAGGCAGAAAACCAGCATATCTTCACTCGAGCTCTGCGGCAGGTCTCTGGGAACAAGTTCTTGCAGAATTCGTTACACTGCCTGAAGCAATCCCATGATTATTACTGACAGACACCAGAGACGTATTTTTGTAACAGTTTGTAAGTTTCAAAAATAGTTTTGTGTTTTACTATACACTGACTGATACATACTCGACTTTGTTAGAAGATACCTAGCCCATGTCCCAAAAGCTGGGAAGTCTGATGCATAGCAGGAGCCCCATTACATCTGCCAGGCAGGCACTGTAACCACTGAGCTATATCCTTGGCTCTCCCATTACATCTGATTATCTGAGACAAATGTAAATACTGCCCTTGCCTAGGTGTATTGGTCTCATTTTACTCAACTTTGGTAGCTTTGAATTCTTTCTCTACAGACCCTCGTCAGCACTCTAAAATTCACTCCGGCTGTGAGACATTAACTCAGCAAATACCTGCCTCCTGTGAATCTGGCCCTTGACTTGGAATAGGCCTTTTTCGTGACCCTGTTACTATCCCAGTGTACCGGAAGAGTGAATTGAGGCTTGGCAGGAAACATGAAGTGCCCACAAGATCACTCAGGTAGTAACGACAGAGCCTGAGGCATACTCTAGAGGCATCCCTTGAATTCTTCAAATCCAATTCTCTTTGAACCATTCTGCCTCCTTTTTGAATTTAGATAATGTTCATTTAAAGAGAACATCATAAATACCCTTATAATAATTTTTCATAATTAAACATTTAGAAAAGCCCATATTCTTCCAAAGTCCAACTTTGACCTAATGCAAGAACAATGAAAAATAAAACTTAATTTTTAAATCTCTCCAAGCCATTATTTTAGCCAGTTACAGTAATAAATCAGAAGTGTGCCTGCTTTACTCATTTTTATTAGCAAATATTAAATGTACCCTGGACATATCAAAAGTTACAAAAGACAAGCAGAGGCCACTGGCAGTGACCTTATGAGTGTTAAATCAGCAAGGCACAGATCTTTGGAAGCTTGACTGGGATAAATAAAAAGCTTCTAACATTAGTAAGTAGCTGGACCAAAAAAGCAGACTGAAGGAGGAAATGGCAATGGGTTAAAGCTATGTGAACAGGAAGAACACAATTCCTTCAGAGTAGGAACTGGTGACAAGAGTGGTTTATGAAAATATAGGGTGCTGATTATAGCACTGAGCTGTCTCTCCTTTTCCCCCAGAGGGCCCAGTTTTTGACAGAATGGAAACAAAGCAGTTCAGATAGTTCTTAGGTTAACCCACAAGGCCCAGTTCTCATGTTCTGGAAAGTTGAGAAACAGCACTGCTCCCCAGGTGCCAGTAAGACCAAAACAGCTGCTCATCAGGCTCTGCACGCAGTGCTCATTACATCGTGGCGCTTTCTTAGTAAACATTAATCTCCATTCTTTAGCTTTAGTACCAAGGCCTCTGCTGTTTCTGCTTCACTAGACGTTTGCTTTTCAAATTCCAGAAAAGTCAGGCACTGTAGAATGTTAGAAGCCCCATCCCAGAAGATGCTATCCAAATAAAACTTGTAAACAATGTGTTCAAAATAATAAGTGCGATAAGATGCTTATTAATCTGGCTTTACCAGATTGGATTAAGAACCCAACTGGTCTTGGAAATCTAGGACTCTCTGTTCCCAAAATTTCACAGGAAATAATAAGCAGAAACAACTCTGAAATAAAAAAGCTCTCTGATGTCTCCACTCACCGAGAACATCATTCCCACAGTACAAAGAATGACTCCCAAAGATGTCCACTCTAATCCCTAACAAACCTGTGAATGTCACCTTACCTGGCAAAGGACCTTTGCAAATGTAATTAAATTAAGGGTCTTGTGATGGAGAGATTGTCTGGGGTTATCTAAATGGGTTTAGAGGGAGGCAGGACTATCAGAGAATATGTACTGGTAGAAGTAGAGGTCAGAGTGATGTAGGACCACAAGCCAAGGAATGCAGGCAACTTCTAAGAGCTGAAAAGAAATAGATTCTTCCCTACAACCATTTGATGCCCTAAACTGTAAAATAAAAATTGGTATTGTGATGTCACTAAGTTTGTAGTAATTTATTACAATAGCAATAGGAAATAAAGTCACACTTACTAATAAAATACCTACTACCCAAACAACTGATGTTTCAGATTCCATAATTAAAGCCATATAATTCAAATGCAAATGTCCTTAGGAGGAACAATCCCTTTTTAGCCCTAGACTTTTTGGTGTACATGGGTTATCACATCCTTTTCTAAAGACAATTTTGTAAGAGCTTAAGGATCACAGATCAGGAAATAATTTCTAGAAAATAAAAGAGGAAGTCACGGTAAACATTTTTAATCTTGCAATTTTGTCAGACCTCACCTTGGTCATGAGTGTGCATCCCAAATGTGCTTTGCTCTGTTTTGTGAACCAGTTCACCTTCTGGGTCACTCGACACCTTGACCTAGCATGGTCCCACCTCCCAGGTTTCGCCCTTGCTAGTTTCTCCCCCACCTCACTTTGGATGCCTTTCCCTAGACAGTAGGGAGCAGCTGAAGCTGAAAAGTGATCACATATGTGAGGGGTGAGCCATTGCTTGTCAGAAAAAAAGCACCTGAAGCAAGCCACATGATCATGCTGCTTCAGTCTAGAGAACACTAAGCCTGAGACAATCCAAACAGTCAGTTGCTAGGCTGTCTCATGACAATAACTTTGTCAAAAGTATAAATAAACGTCTCCTACAGTGGTTGAGCAGCTCCTTCCCTCCCGTCTGGGGAGAGAGAAGGCTCCACCTGACCTCAGCTTTTGTGTTATCTCTCTTTTTTCCATCCTCTTGCCATCCTTCCCCTAGGAACTCCAAGAGCCATGTGAGACACAGCACTAGACCTTTGCACAACAGGCTCCATGTGGCTTGGGGTGGCCTTCTCCAGCTACCCCACGCAGGCCTAACCATTTCTCTCCTTCTTTCTGACACATTACCTTGATTTATGTCTTTTATTGTAAGAAATCACTAGCTGATACTCTATTTGATTCCTCATTGTTATCTGTCTTTCCATAGAAGGAAAGACTTTGTTCATTCATCAGTTTATCTCCAGTACCTAATATCATGCACTGCACATAATTTTTCAACATCATTGAATACATTGAATGAAAAGGCTACTTATGTGATATCTGAGACCCCAAATGTCACCATCTCAGTTCAGCCTTCTTTGATCTCCTTCTTCAGAACATCCTGAACCTTCTACATTCCTCTCTTTGGCACTGTCTCTCTAAGGTGGAGATGGCCTGCATGGAAAATCCCACAGCAGTGTCACCGCTTTCTGGAGGGAGGCTGCCTTGCTGAGACAGAACTTGTGCTTACCCACAGCCACTGTCTCCACTTCTCCCTACTGCTCCTTGCTGTGAACTTGGCCCATTTAGAAAATCATCACACTTGCACTTGGTCTATTTCAGAGTAGAGAAATGTTTCCACACCTTTGTCTGTGTCATAGGAGAAGAACCTGTAATCACAGGAGGAAAAGTTAGCCATCCATCCTCTCCTGCCTCATACACTTCAGAAAGACACATTTGCAACTTCTGTGACATGCTCTACAGATTGAATCCCTTTGGGTCTTTGCATATAGAAAACCCATCTCTTCAGTGCTTACCTCGTTTCTCTACTGAGAAAACTTCACATCCTGTCACAGAATTCAGATGAAGTTCTGAAGAATCTGAATGTGAGGATGGAGCAGTGGGAAGAGGTGATATAACATGGGACTCTCCCTTTTTGTTGAGTTGCTATAATTTTCCCCTGCAAGTGATGCCAAACAACTGAAGAAATATAAGCCTGTTTTAGAAAAAGATCATTGTCATCTATCTATATATAATACAGAGAACAGTATAAGTCTGTCATGTGAACTTTATAACTTCTGTATTTATAAGCTTTGCGGTCTCATGTGGAAATTAACATGGCAGTATCAAGCCAGATCCTCTCAATTACAATGGTAATAGTTAAAGTGACCACCAGGGGCTGATCTCACACAACATTTCTATACTTAAAAACCTGACCGTTCACTTCCTGGTTTCTATTTTACTTCTAAAACCATTCTCTCAGGCCTTACAGTCCAGGAAGCTATTTAATTTGTCTCTAGAGGCGTGTAGCATCTAATTCTTCAATTCTTTCTTCAAAATTATTGCTGGGCAGAGGTCCCTACGGTCTGCACAACCTCAAAGTCCACTATTTGTGACTCTTGGTAGCGGTAGCTCAAGCTGAAGTTGGTTAGCTATAAAGCTGAGTTTGTCCACAGTTATTTGAAAATATTTTCAAAGAATCCACGAGGGGAAGTAAAACCACTCTGTGAGTGAATGAGGAAGTATTTCACATTGGTACTCGATTTTATTATTAAAAAGGCAATGATTGGACCAGTTGAAAACAGTAAAATAAATGAGGTGACCAAAGCCCATGGAAGTGAAGAAGCCTCTGGAGCAGTTCTCTAATCTCTTCCCATTCATCAATTTTGATAAATATGTGAGTGATCTTGTTCTGATAAGATACAGAATGAAAGTGTTTAATGTCAGATTTGTTTTGTAATGAGGTGGAGGTATTTCTAGCAGTATTAGAATCACTTGCAAAGTTTTAAAAATTACCAACATCCAGGCCCCACATTAGATTAATTATAAAAGAGCTGCTGGGGTGGAGCCCAGGTATTGCATTTATAAAGCATCGCCAGATAATTGTAGTGTGCAACCTTTTATCAAGCATCTTTGGGCCTCAGCTACACAATAAGCATTTGCTGAAATAAATTTATAACAAGGGAAGATTAAAGAATATTAACTTCTAATATCTAATTCTAACTCTGTAAGTCAGTAATTCCAGGGCCAAATATATACTAATTCTTTTGCAAATGCATAATAATTTCCCCAGTCTAAGACTTTTAGAGCAAAAAATTAGCAGTATCTCTTCAACATTTGTGTACACCAAGGAAGTAATTTAATAATTTTGCCACTCCTTGTTAACAATCTGGAGGCAGAGAATTACACAATATTCAGCCAAAGTGGAAAGGATATAAGATATAGAATGAAAGCATTTAATGTCAGATTCGTTTTGTAATAAGGTGGAGGTATTTCTAGCAGTATTAGAATCATTTGCAAAGTTTTAAAACTTACCAATATCCAGGTCCCACATTAGATTAATTATAAAAGAGCCTCTAGGGTAGAGCCTAGGTATTGCATTTAGAAAGCATCTCCAGATAATTGCAGTGTGCAACCTTTTATCAACACGTAAGGAAATGATCCATACCACATCATTTCAGCTTACTTGGGTGTATTGTCACAATGGCCTAGAACTTGGCTGAAATGGAATAATATTTTGTTTCCTTCTATTATGTCATTCAAATTTTCTACCTTTGGTAACACATAATCTTTCAACTGCCTAATAGGAAATGCACATTTGTCTACTAGTGTAACTTTCCATCAGGGGTTAAATTCGAGGACAGTAGGATGTGGAGGACTACCTGGTGACTCTCCTTGAAGGAGGAGCGATTATTTCCATTTTGGCTGAGCCTGACCCTATTTGCATGTACAAAGCTGTCTAGGACTTCTCCTTATTCATTTAATTGGTTTTAAGCACTGCATATAAGTCCAACGGACACGTGCTGATGGTAGTCTTCGAAGGTGGCAGGCCTGTTTCCCCAGAACTACCCCTCCCGTTGTTCCTTTGTGTGAACCAGGACGACGCAGGATGAAGAGCCAATGCTCTATGCTGTCAGCTGGGATTGAGCCTTGAGATAGAGGCTATGACTTTCTCGGCTTCAGACATTACATATCAGAGCTGAACCACCTACCCAAAACACTAGATATTATCTCCATTTTGTTATGCAGATTACTCTTTCTGCAGATACTTCTCTCTGCATATGGTGATTTCAGACCTCCTACATAGCCCAGTTCATGGCACTCGCCTACTTCCTACCATTCTCACAGTCACTCATCCTCAAGCCATTCTCTTCTTCATGAATGAATAAAACCTGGGTTTTGCCTTGGGTCAAGGCCTTTGTTCTGGATGGCCATCCTCATGGCTGGACTTAGGACACCTTGGGTCCCCATAACTACAAATATACCTTAGTGTCCTTATTCTCACCATAGTTTGCACTGGAAGTAGTAGATTGGAATTAACTCACTAGAATTCCAACAACTTTTCATGGGATTGCAAATAGAAACTTCAGGGATCACAGCAAGCACTGGGAAGGGCTCTCTACAGTAGGATAGTTTGGTGACCTCTATAAATGAGATATGAGTGAGAGAATATTTTCTTGCCTACGATTGCAACTTATTCCCGGGAAAGGTCAGTCAGCTATTTCTTGGATCATATCTGGATGTATTCTCTGAGTTACAGAAATGTAGAATTGTCTTTCCATTAAATTTAGTTAATGACCACATCTTTTTTAAGAAGTATGTAGTACATAGGCATTTTTTCCTTTTCCTTTTCTTCTTTCCTTCTACATTATGCACCTAACACAAGCAGACCCAGAGAAGCAAACCTTGAATAAAAATTAGTCAAGAAGCTGCAGATGTCTCTTTGCTGTTGGAAAGATAAGGATCATTGCAAAGAAAGGCAAAAGGGAAGCTTCAACTTTAAATATAATATAATACAGGACTTTTGAGCCTGAGCAAGCCAGCAGTCTTGAAAGACAGGCTTTGTTAGGAAGAGACTCAGGATTCCTATAGCTTCCTCTGGCAAATCTTTATGGAAAACAAGGTTGGAAGGCAGACAAAAACTTCAAAATGAAACACTTCCCTGCAGAAAACTCAGCCCTGATGAAATGACTGAATTTAAATAGAAAATACTAAATTTAGCCTTTTTTATTGATACTGGGGACCCAATTCAGGGCACTACCATTGAGCTATGCTCCCAGCCCTTTTGATTTTATATTTTGAGGCAGGGTCTCATTAAGCTGCCCATGCTAGCCTTGAACTTCAGAGTAGCTGGGATTACAGACATGTGCTGCAACACCCAGCTAAATTCACTCTTTCTATTGGTAGATTTAATTCCTTCTCCCCCACATACACTCCTCCCACTACCCAGTGGGATGAGAATATAAGAGTGATTGTCTATCCTAGGAAATAAAGCAACTGGATTTTCTTTCTGTATGTGAACAGTTAGAATGAAAGACCTATTTTTTGTACACAGGAAATAGGAGCAAGACTGCCTTGACGTGCCAATCCATTACTATCTGCTTCCTGAGATAGTATCTGTTTCTACGTTAGGACTTCCTGAGAGCGCGCAGGAGAACTTGCCACAAGGGGGAACCAGGCAGGTTTTCACTGCCCACTCAGGAAAAGGAATAACTAGGAGGACCCAAACCACAGCTTCCTAAAGAGCGTGTACTCAGTGGGAATTGAAAATCTTTAAGCCAGATAATTCTGACAGCAACCATGAAATTAATACACAAGATTATAACTAATTCCCAAGTCATAAAGAAACACAGTCATTGTGTTTGGAGCTAAATGAAATTGCAGAGGAAAACCTCTCACTCTATAAAGAGGATAAGAGGATAAAGTAAAATAAAATAACCCATACCAAGATCCCACCACAACCCTGATCCTCAACAACAGATACAGTGTTAGCAATTGATTTTTTGCCCTGTTGTCAAATACTGACTTCTGATTATAGAAATCTGAAATTAACCTGAGAGTTAATTTAATGAAAAAATATATTCTTTCCCCAAATAGGGACTAAGTGATTTCCCTGTGCAAGGCTCTACACTAAGTACTTAGGGACACAGAGTTGGTTAAGATGTGATTCTGCCCTTAAGATTTAAAGATCTAGGGCATAAGTCAGTGAAATATGAGGTAGAACATACAGAGGTGTACAAGATGCTAGTGGAAGGACATAGACCCTCCTGTTAAGGATTCTGGAAACAATCACAGAAGACATGGCCCCTGCTCAGCTTTTTAATGCAGGGATAGATCTGAAGCCCTCAGAGGAGAAGGTGTTTTGGCTGGTTATTGTCTTTAAATTCTAATGAACATATTCAAATGTAGAGAATAGACTAGCTTATAACCTGTTCTGTTCTTACACAGAACCAGTAAGAAATTCTTGATATGGTCAAACACTGAGCCAAGAAAGAATTGTGGACTAGTTTAAATGTTTAAAGATGTTGATGATACTTATAGTTTCTTGGTGATCTAGAAATGACAATATTCTTTTTACCAGCCTGGCTACTCACTGCTAGAAAATAAAGGCTGATTTTCAGTTTATAAGTAAGCCACAAAGTTAAAGATTTACCGCATATTGCTTTAAAAACTATTAGCTGGTACAGGCTGGTACCATCTGTTTATTGCTGATATGAGAAGCAAGATACACCTGCCATTAACAAACAATGACATGATACTGAGTAAGAATACCAGGAAACATACCAGAGCTGATAAGTCAGATCATTTCATTAGGCTGACAATTATTAATGGGCTCCTTATCATGATGCTTCACAGTTCCCTTGCTTTTTAGGGGGGCAACCATGTCCCCAGGGGACATCAGGCAATGCCTAGAGACATTTTTGGTTGTTACAACCAGAGAAGGTGGATGGAGTCCATGGGTGCTCTGCTACAATGCACAAGACACCTCCCCAGAGTAAATCACCCATCCGGCCCCAAATGTCAATAGCACTGAGTAAGAACCCTGCTGTAGACACCTGACAAGAAAGCAAATACTCTAAAAGCATTCACTTCATTCTGTGATCCTTAATCCAAAATCAGTTTCAAAACCGTCCCATGAAATCCTTGTACAGGAACCCATGTCCACCCTTGTCATGTGAAAGATAAGGAGAGGGTAGTGGCCTGAATTCAAATCCTCATTTAACTGGAGATGAAATAGTCTCTCTCTTGCTGTTTAGCCATCTTGTATCTCAGGTTCTTTATCTGTAAAATGAAGATAATAACAATAATAATCTCATTAAGATTGATGTGATGTTAAATAAACTCATCTAAAGTACTTAGAACAGAGTCTAGTCCATAGCACCAAATACGTATGTCTTGTTATTTATTATCATCATTATGTGTCACAAAAGTTTAAAGATTTACATTTGTCTAGACCAGTTTCCAAAACCTTAGTCATCCAAAGAATATTATGATTTCTGAGTATCATTAAAATTAGTATTGCTTACTCAAGATTCTCCTTTTAACTATCATTGCATTCTGTATTCAAATCTTTTGTGTAAAAGCATTAGATCTGAAGCTTCAGTACAAAAGAAAAGCTTGACAGATTCCATATCTTGTTTGTATCTTCCCAATAAACATGAAGTAATGCAATGATAGTAAAGTTTCTTATATTCCACCTACAATCATCTCATGTACCCCACTGGGGGACATGCAGCAATTTCTGAGAACCACTGGTGCACACATATTTGGAGAACTCAGATAACCTTTCCCTTCTAATGGACGTTTGCCATCCACTGAGCTGAGGCCACTTATCCTCAAGGAGCCATCATGGCGAAATATTCTCACTTGTTTCTTTAACCTCATCTTCACTAATCAGACATATGCACTCCTGAGTCTGAATCTGGAGCTGAGGACAAAAGGACACAAGGACTGTGTGAATCTTCTGTTGCAAAAAGATGAGCTCCTTGAGCTGCAGGGGCATTCAGCCCTGGGCAGCCCAGGCAGCAGTGTTTTCTCCCTGATTTCATTTTGCTGTGTGATTTTTGGTGTTCTTGACTGAAGTTCCAGACCTGGTGCTGGAGCTTTCTCAGAACTTCTGTGAGCTCTCCAGTATTACTTAACAAGCCTTTTAAACTGCATTAATCCAAGAAATTCCACATCTTTTTTCCTACTGTTGGTCTTCTCTGCACCCACAATAAAGGCATTCTATTGTGCTTTACTTCTCTCTGCACTGGAAAAAACCTATCATATTTGTGCTGTGACTCGGATGCTTGGTTTGGGCCACCCTGCCAATCAACCTTTTTCCTTTGTCTGGATATTTAATGTTGCCAGCCTTCATCCAACACCAGCCTGCTCCAGTTCTCACAGGTGAGCCTCCTTCCATTCCAGGAGTTCCTGTTTTGTTTTTGCTCCTCTGCCAAAAACTGTACGCCTATGTCAGGACTCCCTTCAGGACTTCTGTGTCCTTCACACGTCCTTCAGTACACCCTTCTGCCTTCTTGATGATGATTGGGAAGGTGGATTTGGACATTTTCTCCTCTCTCATATCCTGGAAAGGGTGACGGCCCTCTCAGGGATTTTGAGAATCTGTTGCTTCAGCCTCCAGCTCACCTTTGATTTGGTCACAGAATGGGAAACACTAGTTCCCACCCTCCGAAGCATAGTCTGCTCAGTTGTCTCCTGTCTAATTTGTCAGAAACACCATGAAACCAAAACAGTTTTGACTTTAATATCCTTGGAGACCTAGACAATTTCTGCTACCACAGCAGCAAATGGAAGGAATTGCCTTATGTTCATGCCTTTATTGCTCTCAGAGTGTGTCCTTCTCTCCTTCAGGGATGAAGGAGACAGCCCAAATATTCTTGGCCCGTTCCACAGTGCCAGAATCCCCTCCTAAAGCCTCTTCTGACCCTCTCACTGATGTTCCTCCTGCCTTTGCTCCCCTTCCACCCTATCTTTGGTCTCCACAAGCTGACCCTTTACCAACTCTTCCTCTCAGCCCAATCCTAATCAGCCAGATGAGCAAATCCCCTCACCCCAGTCATCTCAGCCAGCGGCCCAATCGCCTTCTCCCTACCCTCCTTTGGCCACTTCTGAGACTTCTCCATCTCCCAAACCCACTGTTTGCCTAGCCCCCCCTTTCCACACACCATCCTCCAATCCTACTCCTTCTCCCTCTGCCCCTTCACTGTCATCCCAGCCCTCGCCCCACATGCTCAACCCCACGCTCAGTCTCATTCTCCTCCACAATCGGCTGACCAGTCCTCATCCTCTCCAGATACGTCTATTTCATCTCAAGGTTCTCTTCTCCCTCTTGTTCCCCTCCCCCATTGCCTTCCCCTCCTCCAGTCCACCACACCTGATCTAAGAGGGCATATGGTAAAAGGTCACAAGATGGCGACCATCAGTTGCATGGTCACTGGTGACCCTCTTGTGATGAGGCACATGGTCACTGGTGGCCATCCTGTCATAAGTGGCATGGTCACCAGCAGCCATCTTGCTGTAGGCCACATGACCACCCTCCACCATCTTGCCCTGACTCCACCTACTTGCCACCACCCCTCTCAGATTCCACTCACCTTTCACCACCTCCTAATTCATTTCAACCTCAACTTATATGGCTCCTTCAGGAACAGGCCAGCCCTGAAGGGCTAGTTCATATCCATGTTCCTTTTACCCTCTCCGACCTTTCACAAATTAACCATAAGTTAGGTTCCTTTTCCATTGACCCACAAACATATTACAGAGTTTAAATTTATAACTAATTGCTATGATTTACATTTAAGGATGTTTATGTGATTCTAAATACTACTCTCACCTCTCAACAAATAACTCAATTATGCAGATGGCACCAGAGGAAGCTGATTATAGACATTGAGCAAATACTGCTAAAAATGACCCTGGGCCTGTTACAGCACCAGAACATGACCCCAACTGGGATTATCAAAATGGAGATGGGTCTGGTAGATAACCAGATACCAGTTATCTTTCTGGTAACTGAGGGCCTTAACAAAATAGCCCATAAGCACAATAATTACAACTTTGAGAACAAGTCCAAGAGGCTAATAAAAATCGAGCTGTGTTTCTACTAATGTAGACCCAGACTCTTCTGAAGGAACACTTATTATTAATTCCTTCTTTATTTCCCAGTCTGCCCCTGACATTTAGGCAAAATTGCAAAAAAAAAAAAAAAAGCTTGCTAAACATAAAACTTATCTTTTAGCAGTAGCATTCAGAGCTCCTAAAACAGGTAATCCCAAACAAAGTGGAGCCACCCGAGCCTCTCCTGGAGTTTACTTCAAGTGTGGCAAAGGATACTGGGCATGAGACTGCCCCAACCCACAACCCCCACTCTGCAACCTCAAGGACCATTGGAAGTGTGACTGTCCTAGCTGCCAGAGAGTGGGTAAGCCACCCATTAGTTCCTTTCCCTCACAGGAGATCTCATGGCCACTGGATTCATTGTTGACGGGCCAATCTGCTTGGTCTCACCACTGAAGAGGATTGACGGGGCTCAGAATCCCTGGCCCCCATTAAGGTATCCTTCCTGGAGTCCGAGTCTCACTGGATATCTCAGGTAAGACACTCTCTTTCCTTGTAGACATGGGGGCCATATATAGTCTTCTTCCTGAGTTTTCAGGCCTGTGTATTAGATCCAGTCTCCATAACGGGAGTTGACAGCCAACGTACACAGCCCCTACAAACAGGACCTATCCACTGTAGGTTCCAAACTTTTTTTACTCATAATTTTCTAGTAATACCAACATGTCCCACACCACTTTTAGGAAGGGATCTCCTCCAAAGGCTTGCCTTCTCCTTTACCTTCTCCCTCCCTACAGCTCAGGTCCTCCAAATCCCACTGCAGCATGTTGCCAGCCCATTCCTTCCACTTCCTCCTTCCTTTGTTGACTCCATAGCCTGAGACACTTCTAACCCCACTAGAGCTACTCATACTTCACCTATATTCATATGCCGCACAGATCCTTCAGTCTCCCCTTATTTTTTCTCATAGCTACCCTACAACACTCCCATTCTCCTGGTACTCAAGCCCAGTGGTACCTATTGGCTAGTACAAAATCTTAGGATAAACAAAAACACTGTTACCCTAATCCACCAAGGGGTGCCAAACACTAACACTATGCTTGCTCATATCCCTCCTCCACTACCCACTTCACAGTCTTATTTCTCAAAGATGACTTCCTCACTATCCCTTTACATCCTGACAGCCAAGATATTTTTGCTTTCACGTGGACTGATCCAGACACTCTCAGGTCCCTACAACACTCATGGACAGTCCTGCCTCAAGGCTTCAGAGATAGTCCTCACTTCTTTAGCCAAGCCCTCACTGCTGACCTTGCAGCTCTTGACCTCAAACCCAGCACCCTCCTTCAGTACACAGATGACCTCCTTTTATGTTCTCCCTTTCACAGTCTAACTATCCTTCATGCAGGTACTCTCCTCAATTTCTCTGCAACTGTGAGTACCTGGTCTCTCCTGCCTGGCCTCTCCTTCTAAAGCTCAAATAGCCTCCCCAAAGGTCAAATATCTGGTGCTTACACTCACTGCCACCACTCACTCCATCAACCATGATTGCAAGGCAATCTTCCAAAGTGTCCAAGTTCCCACAACCAAACAACAAGTCCTGTCTTTTCTTGGGCTAGCCAAATTCTTTCATCTCTGGATTCCTAACTTTGCTGCCCTAACTCAGCCTCTCTACAAAGCTTCCAAAGGCTCGTTATCAGAGGCCCTAGAACCCACAACACCTATACACTCTTCCTTTCATAAGCTAAAAGAGGCTCTTCTAAGGGCCCGAGACCTCACTCTCCCTAACCCTACTCAACACTTCACCCTATACACTACATCTCAAGGTCACAATGCCATAGATGTCCTGGGACACAAAAAGGGACAAAAAAGTTGCTGATATTCTTAAGACTAAAGTACTAAATATGTATTAGTTATCAATAAAAAGTTTTAATTTTTTCCAAATTCTTATGAGATCTCTGCTAATTAACCTACAAAAATAAAAATGAGTTCTGACTAGTCTTTATAATTACAAACTTTAAAAATTATAAAAATTATCATAATTCAATTTGGCCAAAAATATATTTGAGTGCACTCTGATTTTATAAGCAAATTGTCTTGTGTATGCATTTTTGTTTGTTTGTCTCTCTGTCCAATCTGTAAACAGCTGTTTTATTTGAGCTCAAGAAACTTTTCTTGTATGTTTTGATTTTTGAAAGAACTGCCTGTAATTTAATTTGATTTATAGATATATGTTATCTAAGTTAAGGGTACGCTTCTACCAAGGTTGCCAGACGGCCAAAATGATGTTAAAATTGGTTTTATAATTGTTATATGTTCAAAGAACTTAAAAAAATTATTAAGATAATTAAATAAAAATCCCTTATGGTAGGGAGAAATTGTTGGATAGGACACCAACTGATGAATAAGGAAGGAGCTGCCTGGAAACATTTGTCCAGTCCTTGTTCATTAATAGGAAGCCCCAATAATCTCCATAGCCTTATGGGAGATACCCCAATAAATATTGTTCAAAATATATTATTGTGATATGTTTACACTGGCCATTGTCAGAAGGTTAAGTTTTCAAAAATAAGACAATAAGGTTTTTTGATTAAAAGATATTATTGGTACAAAACTAGACTAAAAACAAAATAATAATTCATTATTGTCAATTTCATGGTATATTACATGTATTCATGCCTTCCAAATGTATGACATTCTAAAATGTAAAAGTGGGATTGTTTATAAAAGTGATAGGTATTTTCTTTCAGATTCAGACATCTGCCTTTCTTTCATGCTCCAGATACTCATATTAAGAGATTCATGTCAGGCCAACATAAGGTCATCATTTAAATGTTAACCTTTAAACGAAAACCTATGTGATGTATATGCTATGTATATGCCACTACATTTAGAGATTTAGCCCAGACAATGTTACAAATTTCTTAAATGACATCCTGTTTAGGACAAGTTGGGTAAAAATTTCTTATGTATTAGGTAGGGATGATGACTAAAAGGGCTATTCTATTGTGCTACAGAAATGTCATCATACCTGTTATGTTATAAAACTATGTATGATTTTTGACTTTCAGTTCTCTTTATGAAGCTATATAACTGTTGTCTGTTAACATTCTACAGAGATTTAACTACTAGAACATCCATGATTTGTAAGAAGTAACAGTTCTCTGGCTATACTTTATATTTTAACGTGCTCAGATAAAATTTTGATAATTGAATTAACTGCTCCCATTACAATATAATGTCTTTAATCTTCTCTTCTCGATGTTCAACAACTGAGGTTTGGAGGCCAAATTAGAAAGGCAGACAGTCTAAGAGGACAGCCAATATTTGGTTCTTGGCCTCTGAGGTCAATAAAGACTCAGGACAAAAGAGAACCTCTGCTGCAACATCCTATAACTCAGTTGAGTCCCTGATCTTCTGATTGAGGAGATCATGGGACACAGAGGAAAATGATTCTATGGTGTATAGTGTGCCTAAGGAGAGTCACCAGGAGAAAAAGTCCCCCAAGCTTTCAAAGAAAGCAATTTGGTCAAACAATGGCTGTGACTCATGCAGACAGCTGACACTGGCAATAGAACTGAGAGGCAGTATATATGGTTCCAAGGTAAATCCTGAGGAGATTTAACTGAACTTGACAGATAGCAAGAAGATAATTTTAATTAATACAGGTCTCACTTTAACTTGGTCTTAAACATCCAACAGAAAAGTATACAAGATGTATAAAGCAGTGCCATAATAATACTAATTTCTCTAAGAAATTGGTTTATTCTTGCCTACAGATAAAATCAACAATAAATATGCTAGATTCCTGTTACTGAAAACCACCAGATCTTGTCTAAAGAAAGTGTTATATGACACATATCAAGGCCTTGACTAACTCTGCTCAGCATAAATCACACCATAGCTGATCTCTCTCCTAAATAAAAAGTAAAGTTAATAAAACAGGTCATACTTCAAAATCAAATTAATAGCCTTACAGCAATTACCGTCCAAAACTGCTGTGCCATTGATGACCTAACAACCAATAAGAGAACCACCTGTGCAATGCTGGGAGAAGAATGTTGCTACTTCGTAAATGAATCTGGGATCATTATGGACAAGGTAAAAAATCTTTGCACCTGGCTTGAGCATAAAAAGCCCAGAGCTGCAAAACTATCTCTCACTCTACACCATGGTCCTGGTGTAATGACACATTTGGGTCATGCGCACCATTCTTGCTATCTCTTGTGGGTCCTATAATCATGATAATAACCTGTTTACTTGTAGGGCCCTACATTTTTAAACTTTTGTCTAGTTTTATTCAATCTGGTCTTCACACAGTCACAGCCAATGAACTCATTGCTCTAGGAGACATTCTCAACACTGTTTTTCACATAGGCGACACCCATAGTCCCCTCACTGTAATTCCTGCTGAATCACTATGGCACTTCCCACTAGAGGTCATGTGCTATGGTGCTGAGCCAGTATGACACCGATCCAATATGGCGCTGGCCATTAGAGGTCATGTGCTAAGCTCCATCCTTCTTCCTCTGAGTCAAATTACAACTCTCTACTTCTCTTTTTGTAATATCCTGTTTCCTTTTTCCATGTTCGGCCCAATCCTTGTCAGGCAGTCCACACCCTAAACTCCACCTCCAGCCTGGGCCTATTTAACCTTCAACCCTAGGCCAGGCCATCAGAAACTAGACATCTCTTTTTCCTACTGTGGTCTTCTCCACACCCACAATAAAGGCATTTTATTCTGCTTTATTTCTCAAAAAACCCAAAAACTTCATTAATCCAACCAGGTCAGTTATGATTATATGAGAATAGAATCCTAAGTGATATCTGTTCAATGTGATAAAAGGAAGTTGAAACCCACAGAAGTTGTGTTCTGCACAAAATAGTCATGGCAAAGTCAGGATTAGTAAACAACTTATTATTTTGTTGTTTTATCAAGAGGCAATCACACCATACTGCATTCCTAGGTATTTGATGCTATGTCAAACTTTAGTAGAGCTGTTTCTGAAAAAAAAAAAAAAAAGTTGGCTTTTCAAAAATATTTGTAGATTGCTTTATATGGGCCAAGTAAACTGACTATCACAACTATCAATACTCTCACATCTGTAATGTGCACCCTTGGGATAGGCAGACATGTTTCTTATAGTTCTTCAAGATGATGTCATTTTGGGTGAATTCCTAGAACTGCAAACTGGAGTGCTAGAGGGATAAGGTCAGTAAACGAGGAGCATACACCAGGTCAGGGAGTGGCAGGCTAGTACAGAAGGCTCTGAGGGAGAAACCTGGGAGCACTTGTGCCATCTGAAGAATAGGCAGCCGCTGCCCAGCCCAGGTCTTTGTTGTTCCAGTGGAAATAAAAGCCAATTAAATTCTATTAAACAAATAAGATTTCTGATTTTTATATAAAACTGATGGGTGGCCACCTAAAAGAAGTAAATAGAAAGTTCACTGTGTGGGCCACACCGATGGGCCAATGCATGGGCCAAACGCAGTGCTCAGGCCATGTGTCCAAACTCTAGGATCATCTCACACCCCTCACTTCTCACCTGCTTCTCACTGGAAGGCCATGAGAGAAGGAGGATAAAGCAGCCTCTCACCTACAGCAACATGCATAAGACTGCCGCACTACCGCCTCTTCTCCTAGAAGCCTTGTTCGTCTCTGAAAACAACACACTATTTTATATCCCTGTATTTCTGCTTATGTTGTTTCATTTTTTTTCCAACCCTCCTTTTTGTACTTTTCCCTCTAAACTTGTGCTAGGGTTTGCCTCCTTCCAGAAGTCTGTCCTGATTTCATCTTGCTTCCCTACACCTCAATGCCTCCCCTTAGGTTAGCTACCCCACAGCACCCAGGAATGATATCCCAAACATCTAAGAAAAGTCTCTTAGCCCCAAATCTCTAAAAAAAATTGATGAACCTATGTAACACATTACCAGGGATGCAATCTTAGGGCAGCAAGAATGGAAGCGATATGATGCAGGATAGGACAGAAGGCAAACTGAAGATATTATGTTCTTGAGAAGGCCACAATTTCTCTAGAAAAGTCAGTGACTTGGTCCTGCATGGCACCACTCAAGGGGAATATATAACCACTGTACTTCAAAACAGTCATGTGTGGCAAGGAGTGAGGCAGTTTTTTCATGCTCAAAATTTGAGCTGTGAGATAGGAATCTCTAAAGCAGAATGAGTTTTGTGGTACACACAGGTCCAGCAGTAGGGCTACATCTACCACAGCACCTGTCACATTGTAGGAAATGGTGTGTTTTTTACAATTATTCAATCAATGATACCAAAACTTTATCACTTACATCTTTATAGCATTTTAACACTAATGTCTTTAGCACTTTATCATAGCTGCCAGGCACAGAGTAAGGAGGAAGAAAGGTGAATTTGCTTTGTATAGGTCAACAGACATTTGTTTATAGGACACCTACAGGTTGTCAATTGGCATGAAATTCATGGGTGCATTTGAGATGCCAAACCCATCTTCCAAATCAGTGCCACACCTAGGATGAAACTTACACATCCAAAGTGCACTGACTTCCACTCTTCTTTTTAATTCTAGCATCCCTCTAGCTTCTCAGCACCTTGATTCTCTTTGGATATCACAGGACAACTTTACCTTTTACGTTGGGAGCCTGATCTACACAAGATTTCACTGGATTAAAAAATTGAACAGTGCATATGATACTTATATTAGGCATCTAATGTTTTGATGTTGTACATGCTGAGAAACATTCACATGCAGTTGAATTTTCTGCAAGAAGGTTTTCTACATGTCCTCAACAAGGTAAAAATATTCCCTTTAATGGTCTTTGTTGCACAATTTGTTTTAAACAAATCTTGCTTAATAGGACTCCCTTGAACCATGGAATTCCCCATTGACAGTAAATCAAGAATAAGTTAATATCTTTATGTAGAAAAGGAATCTCAGAGGTTTATCATGTTGCAAATGGCAATCTCCTTGCTTCTGAAAGCTGTTATATTCCTTCATATATGTCTATAGACTTATACAAACTTATGCGTATGTAAACATCCTTATTCACTCACTGATGGACACTTAGGTTGTTTTCTTATCTTGGCTATTGTGACTAATTCTGCAGTGAACATGGGAGTACAGATATCTCTAAGTGAAGTAAGACAGACACAAAAAGAAAAACACTGTGTGATCTCACTTACATATATGGATCATTTAAAAAAGAAGTTACCAGAGTGGAAAGAATGGGGAGATGTAGCTCAAAAGTGACATAGTTGCAATTATGTAGAATGACTAAGTCCAGAAATCTAAGATACAGTATGAGAATTGTAGTATAATGGCAAGCAGACATGCTGAAAGACACCTAGGATTTGGAGGCAGATTTATTTAACATCGGATGGGCCCTGACTACCAATCAATTGTTCCTCAAAATGTCAGGTCTCAAAGGCCCAGGGAGGAGTTTTTATGGGGTTACAAAAGGGGGAGATGGAGGTAGAGTATTTGGCTGTCTTTGATTGGTTCTTACAATATGCATCATAGTGACCAGCTATGCATCATAGTGAACAGCCATTTCTAAGAGACAGAAGCAACAGGAACTGCAGCAAGAACTATCACCTAGGCAACTGAAGTATACTGGCTGGGAGGCATTTTCTGCTACATTTCCCTCCTCTTTAAGTTTCCCTGGAAATTTTTTGCTGGGCATATTACATGTGATCTTCCGAGACAAGGCCCAAGTAGAAGCAATAGCATTAGAGTTGTTAGTGATCCTAGTATGGGCCCTAGCCAAGATCCCCAAGATTGTATTATAATTTTTCTCTAAATTGGTTTTAGGAAGAGATAATTTAGGCCTGTCTGTTCTGTAACATTACTTTGGCAAGGTAGTAAGGGAGTTAATCTGATCTAGGAGAGCCCAGTGTGCCTTGGATGCTCATCAAGTGCTTTATTGATTGTTTTATTCTCTTGGGGAAACCCTCCATAGAATTTAAGGCAAAAACCAGAGCTAGCAGGTGAGCAGGGAGTATGCAACAATCCTGTGACAGTGTCCTCAGGCTTTAGCCATATGTGGACTGGTCAATGTCCAGAGCAAACAGAACAGGGCTTTGACTGCATTGTATCTTCAGAGTGAGCTGTCTAGTTCAGGTAAATTCTCCAGCAGATCTAAGGCTGGACTTCTGAAACTTGTAGGGGTAGTTAATATGCACCTAGATTATAGGTGTGCAGGAATGTCTATAGGTATAGTTGGTAGCAGGACCCTATAAACTCCTGTTGTCTTTTCAGTACTGGAAAGGAATGTCTTGAGCCAGCCTGAGTAGGTACAGAGGAGCACTAACAGCTTTTTGCAACCCCTGTAGGGTTTTATTTTATTGTAATCTATATATTTTTTTAACTTTTTTTTTTTTTTTTTGCAGTACTCGGGATCAAATTCAGGACCTGGTGCTTGCGAGGGAGGCACTTATTCCACTGAACGATATCCCCAGCCCTCTATCTATATATTTTTAAATGGGGAGCATCTACTACAACACAGGAGGTGAGGGCCAGTGACACATACACTGAACCCTGAGTTGGCTTCAGGGGTACAGGTGCCAGCACTGTGCCTCAAGCTTGCAGAACACATGGTGGGGGCAGGTATGGCTCTGATCTTCCAGGAATATCAGGTAAAGTTTTTCTGGCTGGAGTTGATGTTTCAGTCAATCAGATCCCCAGAGGGAGCTT
The DNA here is from genome assembly GCA_004027595.1 of Dinomys branickii. Lineage (NCBI taxonomy): Eukaryota > Metazoa > Chordata > Mammalia > Rodentia > Dinomyidae > Dinomys > Dinomys branickii. The sequence goes on from PVLD010004753.1 coordinate 47,081, forward strand.
AGACCTCTGGATTGAATTATTTTGCATTGGTGATAGGTTTCCAAAGAGCAGGAGGAAGCAGGAACAGGAGAGCTTTGGCTAAAATAGTTTTGTCCAAGGTGACCACAGTATATCTAGCCTGTCACACTCCATCCCTAACAGAGGAAAACAGGGTGTAAATAAGGTGTACTCAGCATCTGTCAGGGGATCCATTTTTAAAGTCTGGTCAGTTTGAGAACAGTTTATCAGTCAGTGCCAGGTGGTCATGGTCTGGTAGTCCAAGCTTGGTGGGCAGGTACATGGCAGGACTGAGTGGTCCACAGTTATTCAGAAGGTCCAGTAGAGAATGTGACACTTGAACAATTAGGTCTCAACCTAAGATGAGTTTGTCAGCTTTCTTGATCAGAAGGACAGTGGCTACTAAAGCATGGAGGCAGAGGGGGTAGGCAGCCCTTGGTGAATGGATCCAAATATTTGTACAGGTAAGGCATTCTCAGGGGCTGAGAGTCTGGGTAATCATCATTGTTTTTATTAATTCAAGGATCCAGATTCTATAGAGGCCAGCAGCACCAATAAATTTGCAGTTTCTTTTTTTGTAACCAGTTTCTGCCAGATATTGTAGCAGAGCTTTTGTGCCTTTCCAGCAGGCAGCTTGGGTGTCATTAATCAGAAGTGCAGTGATCTCTCCAAAGAGGGTAAACAAGTTTTGAACCACTGGGAGGTTGAGTCTAGGTCAGTTGACTTTTGAGTCCACAACAGAGGTCTTTCCACTTAAATGCAAAGAGGAGCTGCCTGATAGAAGCCAAAGGCAGAAGAAGACATTCTTTAGGTCCAGGCAGGTTTACCAGCAGGCTGTGGGTGGTAGAATACTGAGGCAATGTATACAGAGGGCAATCATGGTTGCATTGGAAGTTCAGAGATCTTGAACTGGTTTTACAGGCAGGACAGGTATATTTCAACAGTTTGACAGTCTATAAACATTTTGTAATTTTGAAATCTCTGGATATGTGGTTGAATTTCTAGCCAATTCTCTTGTGGCATGGGATACTGTTTGATGCAGGTGGGGTTGCTCTGGGATGGAGTTTCACAATTGGAGGTAGGTAATTGATGGCCCAATCTCAGGGTCATAGAACCATGATAGAATTGTGCAGCTGGAAGGGACAGAGAAATAGGTTGTCTTGGAGCAACCAAATCTATTGTTAGAGCCTCCTCAAAATAGTGGAAGAGTTCCCAAACCCTTGTGGTAATTGGTTCCAAGTGAGTTGGCCTTTTTGTCCTGTCTCAGGATCTTCTTATTGGAGCAGCCCTGAAAGCAAGAGAAGGCATCTTCTAAATCTACACATGTAAACGAGGTGGCATCTGGAGGTAAAGTCCAATAAGGGTGCATGGGTTGGGAACCAGATTAATAGTTTATCAGGATCCCATATTGCTTCAGGTGGCTGATGTATGGCTCAATGTCTGTTTGTACTTCTGGAGACATCTGACAGCAACAGAGGTCACAGTGAGGCGGCATGGTTGATGGACAAGCCCAGAGGGAAGTCTTTGGCTCATATGTCTGGAAGGAGAGTTTTCAGAGTTTAAGGATTGCAGTTATCTGTCTCAGGCTGATGTAGGTATTGTCTTCCTATTGGGGAACAGTCAGCATTGAAAGTGCAGGGTTAAATAAGAGGGAGGCTGAGTGACTTGGTGCAAAGGAGACAGTTGCTTCTATCTTGAAGAGGAGATAGAATCAGTATGAGGACTGATTTACACAGGAGATGTCCTCCCAGGCTGCAAGTTTGTGCCTGGCAGAAGGGGTGAGAGGCAAGAGTCCTCATTGCCCCAGTGATGGTACCATGGGCTCCCAGTGGGCCAGCTGAAAAAGGAAGCCCAATTTGGCTTAGTCTGGCTTAGTTAATAACCCCAGTTATTTCAGGCTGATCAGGCCCACAATCTTCCAAATGAGTAGATTGTGAAGGCTTAAATAAATAAGACAAATGAGCTGATTTCAGAGGGAAGAGGGTTTAACTCTTACAACATTTAAGATTCTCTCAGTTAAGACACAGACTTCCCTGGGCTGCCCATATTTATTAGGTTTTCAACAAAGGAGGGGAATACTGAAGAAAATTCAGGATTCTGGAAAGGACTTGGGGGACCCTTTATGGAATTCTTCAAGTAATCCTTATGTGAATTTAGGAGAACTAAGTTAACTCCAGGAAGGCCTTCAGTGCAGGAGTGCGATGCCTAAAGCTGCAGTCTCCTCTTAGTTAATTGGAGTTGGAGCCAAATGTCCTCAGCTGTGGCCTTTCTTGTCCTTTGAGGCCTCATGGCTTCATCCATCATTACAGGCCTCAGTAGGAATTAGTGACTCAGAAGTAAACATGGAAAGCCAATTGGTTAATATAAGTCCTGCTCAGAGCTGCTTCATAGTGGTCTCCATCAGTCTGGGCCCACCAGACCAATGAGAGTATTCTCATCTGATCCAGGCTGAAGCTTTTGTGAGTTCTTATCTTTTAATCTGAATGGGCATTTATTTTTTAGTATCCACAGTCCTTATATCAGGCTTCTAGGTAACAGTAGTAATTTTTGACATATTGGCGGGCTTTTTCCCCTCCCTCTTTGATGCCTTTGAGGAGCACTCAACTGGGTTGTTTCTAGGCAGAGAAACCTTTGGGAAAGGTTATGGCAACTCATTTGTCAGGGCTAACAGTCAAATTTTTCCTCAGTCAAAATGTGAAACTCAGAAGGAATTGCTGACAGTCATCTCGGATGGATGCGAGATGACACCATCCAACCAGGATGGGAAGCAGCATGCTGCACAGGGAGAGCCTCTCCAGCCAAATTCAGGCAACGGTCAGCTGGAAACAGTTCAGTTGGCTGGAAGTAGATAAGCTGGGAGCAGAGAGTGAAGTTATAGGAGTTGGAGTCGCTGTCGTGGCTGACAAGGGTGGCAAGGTGGAATTCTTAGGAAAAACATATCCCTTTTTTCCTTGTTTTTTTCTTTCTTTGAGATGCAGGGAGCAGTTTGGTTTTCATTTTTAATTCTGTAATCTCAGATGAGCCCTTTTTCCTAAAGTCAGGGCTGTGGGTTTTGGTTAATTAATTCCCATCTCTGATTTCCTACGTGTGTTGTGTACCCTTGAACAATGGCACAACAAAGAGTGGGTGCCCCTCACAGAGAGAGAGACCATTCGACGCATGCCTAGCTGCACCCCACACAGGGACTTAGGCACAGTTTAGCTAAGGAGGGTGTGAGGCCTCCGTTATGCCATATGTTGATCGCCAGAGAACTGCAGGTGAGGGGCCCAATCAGCCACCCTGACTAATGCTTCCCAGTCTTGGTGCACAGACAGAGCCACCTACTGCTTACATTGTCTGTCCATTCACTCACACATTCATTCAACAGGCACCCAGAGGTTAAACATTCCAACTCCCTTCCCTTGAGCATGGTCTGATTAAAGGAGGTGATCGAGCTCTCTGCTTGAGCTGAACAGAACTGACAGACACACTAACTGGGATGCTCCCAAGGGTCCTACTGGAATCAAGCAAGCAGGTAGATAGACAGATTGTGTCCTTCCCCCTTTGGGATCCAATGTGAGCTGCTGGAGCAGGGAGCCAGGAATCTTTCTCCAGACCTCTGAGGGGACTTGAGAAATCTTAAGGCTATGCCTTCTTGTCAGGACCTGGTGAGGTCCTTGCTCCATCCGTGAGGGCCATGACCAGCGACCAAAGAGGTCAGCACAGTCAGTCTTCCTGGCAAACGCACCAGATGCAAAAGCAAGCAGGAACACAGAAACGACATCCAGGATTTGAAGGCAGATTTATTTTATGTCGACAGGCACTGATTGAAATCATTCCCAAAATATCAGGCTCTGAAGGTTCAGGGAGGGAGTTTTTATGGGGTTACAAGCAAGAAGCAGAGTATTTGGATGTCTTTGATTGGTTCTTACAATATACATCATGGTGACCAGCTATTTCTGGGAGACAGAAGCAATAGGAACTGCAACAGAAAATATCACTTGGGCAGCTGAAGTATACTGGCTGGAGGGCATTTTCTGCTACAATAGTGAATAATATTGTATTGTTTACTTGAAACTTGGTAAGAGTAGATTTTAAGGGCTCTACCACACACATACATATATAGAGGTAATTATGAATATAATGATCCCCATCTGTGTATCTTAAAATATAAGGTGGATATTTAAGAATATATGCAATTTCAAAAAATACTTAAAAAGAAAATGTCTCCATCCATGTGGGGATTTTTGTATCTGCTAGGGGAAAATATATTTTCAGTTTCTTCTAGTGTTCACTGTGTTCCTCTCAGCATGGAAACATCTGTAGTTTGGGTGTTCGCTGCTTTTCTCTGTTGAGTGGTCTATGAGCTGCGCAGCTGCTGGGCTAGACCTCTCCACTTGCCCATCTTTGAGGAGGCTGTCTTCTAGCCACTGAACATGCACCTGCAAAGTGAGACGCACAGCCTTGGATGTATTCTCTTCAAGGGGCTGACAAGCATAATAATGAGACAAAGGGTCCCTCCTTTGAAAATAAATTCTAGGAACTAAAATAAGCCATTGCATCTAAATTAATTAATTTTATAGTAATACTCAATTTCTTTTGTTGCTTTAAGAATTCTGTCTCTAATAGTCTCAAGCTATCAAGCAAGTTACAAAGCCTTGGTTATCTGTTAAAAAGTATCTTGCAACCTTCACCACTTCAAACTTTGGCAAGCACATTTTCTGTGGGCACATTAGTCACCAGGTGATGTATTAGTTTCCTGTTTTATTATTAATTTATCTGTTATCATACTGTGTGACCTTTGCTATCATCTTTATAGCCTTTGTTTAAAGATGGCTTGGGAATATGCATAAGATCTGAAGCAGCCTGAAAAACAATTTTTATGAAGCTGTCTTGCTTGGTCTTTACCTTTTGCCATGTGTGGATAACAAAAGCTTAGACAGCATAGGCTTCCAGCAGCAGCCACACAGGCTGCAGTCCTGGGAAAGCCAAATGCTCTCAAACAAGTAACCTTCAACATGTGCCGCCTTTATAAAGTTGAGAGCTCAGAGCCGGCCAGGAGCAGAGAGCCAAGATGTGGGAATGTTCAAAAAACAAGAAATTCTTTATCTTAGGCATCTTAGCCATACTGTCCCCTCATAAAGTAAAATTTAATTTCTAACATAGAACAGGCTTTGTAAACAGTTTTAGACTCCATTAAAATACTGGGAGTCTAAAACTGAGGATCTTGCCTTTTTCAATTGACATCGCTTTGCCTGGAATCATGGTGTGAAAAGTTAACAATAAAAATATTATTTTTCACATACTGCTGGCAAATTTTCAGAGCCAAAAACAAAGTGTTTTTTTTAATTGATGCTAATATATTTAAATAAGAAAAGGCTAGATAGAATCAGTGGGAGCATAGAATCGGTGTAGTCTTGAGATGAAAGGGGATTGACAAACCATCTGATCTACTCCTTGGCAGCAGCATTGGAAACATGGAAGCCATAGAGGAAGGAACTGGCTCATAGTCAGGCGGCTAATTACAGAGAAGAAGATTTGTGTGATGAGTGGCCAGGGAGCCTTAGGAACAGCCACCAGCTCCCCCTCGTTCACACCAGATGCATGCTGAGCCTCCTCAAGCCACTGCACAAATCAGATTGAATCAATCCATTTTAAAAATTAAATCAATTAAGAATTTGATTATATTGACTCATTTTCATGTTCATTAGTATATGTTTGCAGTACATAGTGAATTCATTCATCTTTGGGAGTTGGTACACAGACATGACGTGTCTTAATTCCTTTTCCTTCCCTTTGCCCTTCCCTCCCTCTTCCTCCCTCCGTCTCTAGTAGATACCCCTCCCTGCAAAAAAGAACCTATTTTTTTATTTTCTACTAGCTATTGTTTGTTTTGCTCTTTAAATTATTTATACTTTGGGTTTCTCATATAAAAGGAACTATGCAATATTTAAGCTGCTGTCTGATTTTACTTAACATTATAGTCTCAAGGTGAATCCATTTTCCTACAAATATCTCAACTTTATCCTTGTTTATGACACAGTAGTACCCCATTGTGTGTAAATACCTCATTTTCTTTTATCCATTCGTCTCTTGAGGAACATATAGGCTGTTTCCAAGATTCAGCTACTGTGAATTGTGCTGTTATAAACATAGGCTATATTGACTATTTTTCTTTTCTTTTTTCTTTCTTTTTTTTTTTTTTTTTGTACTGGGAATTCAGCTCATGACCTGAGGCTTGCCAGGTAAGCATTTATGCCACTGAGCTATATCCCCAGCCCCTGACTATTTTCTTAAAAAAATTCTCAGAAAATATTGCTTCTGTCCACATGATATATTTATTCCTGAAAGCCTGTGAGGTTAGTTCAAAAAACTGTTTTAGATATTTTGAACAATATACCCTCTTCATGTTACTCCTGAGAGTCTTTGGCATAGCTCACTGCTTCCCCCAGAAGAGCTACTATCTGGACCTCCTAGAGGTCAGGTCCTTCCCATCTCGGCTCTTACTCTCTTCCTTTGCCATATCCTCTACTTCCTCCACCCAGCAGTACGGGTCGGCACATCTAAGCCCCCATCCAGGCAAAGGACCCCCTGTCTCCCTCTCCATCCACGGTACAGGATGCCAGGTAGGTCTGACGTGCGTTTGTCCCCTGCTGTCCAAGTTCCTGGAGCAACTGCCTGAGCTCCAAAAACAGAGTCCATTCCCACATCCTGTAGCGCCCCGCCTGTACTGCTAGGTCTGCGCACCTGGCATAACAAAACATTAGCCGTTGCTATGACAGCCAGTTGCTATGGCAACTGTTGCCACTCAGTCTCACTTCACTGATCCCTTCCCTTGCCCTTCTCCCCTTTACTTTTTTTTCTTTTCCCTTCACCCCCTCTTTCTTTCCTTCCCTCTTCTCCCTCATTCTCTTTCCTCATTCTCTCCAGCAGCATCTCAGCCTGGCTTTGGCCCTTATTTATGCCAGAGACTCCCCCATGTATCTCTACCCTAGGCATCCCTCCACTGAGTCTCCTCACCCAAGTACCTCACCCACACCTGGGAGGGACATCTTTGATTGTCCTTGGGTTCTCCCTGATAATGTCCCTTTTGCCACCTTCCCGGGTAAAGTATCTAGCTTCTCATCTAGACTAACTTCTCCATCTCATTCTCAGGTCTCTTCAAGTCCCCTTGTCCTCTTCTCATGTCACCCTCCTGCCCACCTCCTGATCATGCCAGCCACATCCACAGCACTCCCGATGTTGTCTCCGTGATGCCCTCCCCACACCCCTTCACTTCCTTCCTCTCCACCCGTCCTGGAGTAAAGGAACCTCTCACAAAGTCTTCCTCCTTCCTCGTGGCAACTGTTTCTCCTTGCCCAACATCTTGTCTGTAACAGTCGTTCGGTACTTCAAGTCTGTTCTGGATTCAGACTACACATGTAACCTTATTATTAGTACCTTATACCCCACCTCGGAATTCGGAGTCCTTAGAGCGAAAGCACTCTGCTTTTTACCTTCTTTCCTTCCACCTTGCAGTCTAGTGTGGTGCTAGAGCATCCCACCCTTGCCGATCAACATTTACATGCTAATGAATGAAATTCTGCCTTGCAGACCCAAAGCAGTGGTTCACGGAGGCATTGATAATGCAGCCCAAAGACATTTGGCCTTGAAACAAGGAATCTCTTTGAGAGGGGAGAAACCTGCACAGAGGAACGGAGAGAAACAGCACATCCTGGGATGTGTTCCGAGGAGCTGGATCTAGCTACCCCTGATGCTAACTACCTTTATGAATTCTATGAGCCAAAAATTCTTCACTTCAATTATTGTGTTTAGTCACTTGCACCCAAGAGAGTATCCGAATGACCTCCCCAAACACAAATCTCTCGCAGTATTTTAGGCCAAGAAGCAAACATAGAAATGAGGTCCAACTTCTACCTTCACTGCGTAGGAGCCTGAGAAGGTGGGAGGGTGAGTGACTGCTGTAATTGCATCTCTAAACTATAGCAGAAACCAGCCTAAACCTCAGGGCTTTGCTCTCGTGGAGGTTTTTGAGGTGTTTCCTGATACTGATACTTTATTTTCCCTGCTGCAGCACATGCATTTGAGTGGGCCGGGGAAGGGAGGAGCAGGGGTCTCAGCCGTGTCCCATCTCTCAGCAGCAAGTATGGCAAATGTATGAGCAGGGCTTGTTCACACGCCCATGACTGGAGGAAGGCAGTTTTGTTCTTTGCCATCTTTGTTTTAATGGCTGCCAAGTGCACATGGGAGTTTCATGGTTTCTTTTCAGGAATATGGACAAGTACAAAAGTATAGACAAATAGTTTCTTTCAGCAACTATGACCCTACCTTGAAATTTTCAGCCTTTTTGTCTTAGTCAAGCAACAACTTTTATGCATATGTGCTGCTGAGCACAAGCAACAACTTTTATGAAGTGGTCATTCTGTAAAGACACGATGGAGATATGTTAAGCAACAAGCTTGTCTTTGCTCTTGGAAATCTATTAACTAATGTGGAGCAGGGAAAATCATAAACAAGATGAAAATGCTAACATTTTTGCTTTTGTTTACATGAATGAAAACATCAGTACAAAAATCACTAGAATTCTTGGGTTCTAAGTTACATTATATAAATGAAATATTGTCAATTCTCTCTATAGAAAGAAAGATTAGGCAAATGTTCAGCTTTTAGAAAATCAGTATCTATGTATTTTTCTTATTTTCATTATACTATATGAATATTAAATAGAATCTGAAACACTTATAATCTTAATATATAGTATCACTGTCCTATCCATTCCCTGTTGCTATAACAGAGGCTAATTTACGAAAAACAGAAACTTATTTTGGCTTACAGTTCCAGAAGTCGGGAAGTCCAAGCCAGGTAGCTGCATCTGGTCAGAACCATGTGCTAATTCGACTCATAGTAGGTAACAAGAGGGGAATGGGCACGAGCAAAAGAGGAAAAGCACGAGGGGCATGTTTTCCTTAACAACTCACTGTCACCAAAGCAGACCCTTCAATGAGAAGGACATCCATCCCCCTTACAACCCAGTCACCTCTAAAAGGCCCACTCCCAGCGTGGCCACCATGATGACCAGGTTTCAAGATGAGCTTAGGAAGGAACAAACCATAGCAATGATGTCTTCCCAAAGCCTTTCTAAACAGAAGCAGAAATTAAACACAATTGTACAGCATGATGTGTTTCCTGTGAGAATCACAGCAGCTGATGCATTCTTGTTTCTTATGTGTATTGGTTTCCTAAAGCTGCCATAACACTGCCACCAGCTGTGGGGCTTACAGCAATGAAGTTTATTGTCTCACACCTCTGGAGGACAGAAATCCCACATCAAGAGGTCAGAAGGCCTCAGTCCTTCTGCAACCTGTAGGGGAGAAGCCTGTCTTTGCCTCTTCCTGACTCGTCTTTGTTACTTCTTGACTTTCAGACATGTCAATCTAGTCATCTCTGTTATTGCATCAGATGTTGTTGCCTCTCTGTGCATCTGTCTTCACCTGGCATTGTCCCATCTTCGAAGGACCCATCATGTTGGATTTGGTTCTACCCTTGTCACTTCATCTTAACTTGGTTCTGTCTGTAAAGACTCTATTTCTAAATAAAGTGTCATTCACAGGTGCTAGGGGTTAGGACTTCAACGTACCATTTTGGAGGACATAATTCAACCCATAATATAGATATATAAAGAAATCTTTTGAAGAAGTGTTAAAAATTTAACCTTGGCAGATAATGCAAAAGGAAAAATTCTTTGTGTAGATGGACTTGTTCTTGAGATGCTAATGTGAAATTAGAACTGTGATGGATACTGATCCCCTTTACACAATGAGGCTTCTTAGTGGAAGGAAGACCATGTTGGGCTTGGGGCTGGGTAATTATTTATTACATGAAGCTGTCCCAGGCAGTGCAAAAAATGTATTACCCCTGGACTGGGTTTGACCCCCACTCTGCCAGTCATTATGGCCACCCAAATGCTCTTGCGCACACTACCAAAGCCCTCTTAGTGGGCACCACTGTCTCTTTAAGAACCACCAAAACCCAAGCGATGTAAATAGATATGCCCAGTTTAGGAGAGGAAACCATTACATAGCACTTTTTATGATTTATAATGATTAAGTATTTATAATGATACAAGAAAACTGCCCTCCCAACTCTTCCTGAATTCTCTCTCTCCCAAGATCATGCCCCTCACCTTCTCTCCCAGACAAATCTCCTGTTCCACAGCTATGGTCTCTGGCCCTGCATCCTCTCAGAGATCCTGTGGTAACACGAGTACCCCACTCTCCCCCTAGGATGCGGTTACTGTTAGCCACCTTTCTAAGAACCCATCCATCAGGGAGGCGGAGAGGAGGAGATAACCCAGGGAGAGTTCCATTTTGGCCAAATAAAAAATCGACTATGGGCACAACTGAATAGTCAAGAGGTCTCCACAGTAGTGAGGACCTACAGCCTAAGATCACATCTGCTTCCTACGCGGCCTCTCAGCTTTCTAATCCTCACCTCCCTGGAGCCATAAACTCTATCTCCTTAGTCATTTCCTGACTCAGTAAGTCATGGAACTTATCTCCACAGCAAGGGGCTGCACTTTCAGTTCCCCTGCCCCTCCTGCTGACCTTTGTGCCTCCAGCAGGGAGGGACCCGGGGCCATGACTAACGGGGAGGTCCTTGGGGGTTAGTGACACAGATGGGGTCCTATATGGAATTTTAATTCTACATTAGAAGGATATTAACATTAAATAAAGGTGGTAACTTAATCCAAAAGAGGAAAAATGAATTATTTAGTAACTGTCTAGAAATGAGTAACTAAACTTCCTTGCTTTATATCAAAATCAGCTCCTAATGGATCAAAAGGTAAGCTCCAAAAATGGGGCCATTAAAAGAACTTAAAGAAAATGTACAGGAAGATTTACATATCTTAATACAGAAAAGATTTTTCTAAGCAAGTAAAAGAAGGCTGATTTGTTTGAATACATAAAAAACAACACTTCCTTCACACACATCTATATACCCAAAACATTAGTAGAGACAAAGGAAAACAAAAAACTGGAAAAAAATAACTGTTATACTTAACAAAAGTCTATCTACCATCTACCTCTATGCATCTATGTATCTATCTACATGTCTGTCTATCTACCTTTCATCTATTTTTTCGCCTATCTACCTACATACTTACCCACCTATCTACCTCTGGTCTGCTTTTTCCTAAACGTACGTGTTTGTACAACACATTAGATTTTACTATAAAGTATTTTCTAAATAAGAATGGAAAGACTAATAATTCAAAAAGGAAAACTAAGGACAGGATTAAGCAAACCACAGAAATTTTCATAAAAGTGACTTTTAACATACACCATGTTAAAGCTCTCAAATGAAAGGAATACAAATTAAACAATGAAATAACCATTTTTCATCTCTGACATTAGAGAAATGAGAAGATTGATACCATTAGTGTGAGCACTGGTGTATTATCTCAGGGGGTATAAATTTTGTCATGGGAAAGTGAGCTTCCTGGCCTAGCTGATCTTTGAGTGGTCAGTACTTCCATGACTACGCTGATGATAACTTGGCAACACTACCAGAATTCTAAGTGTAGGCACTCCTTTGGGCAGCAATTTCATCTGAGATTTTCTTCAACAGGCAGAAAAGATGTATAGAGAATACCCATGCAAAAGATAAAAAACAATCTAAATGAATTTTAATGGTAGACACACAGAATAAGGCTTGGTTCATACGCTTAATGATGGTCAGGCAGCCATTGGAAAAAAATGTGCCAATGTCAGTCAGGCACCTCTTTAGTCTAGGAAACAGGCAAGGGATGGGACCGAATGTGTGGTACAAACACATATGTTTAGGAAAAAAACAGACCAGAGGTAGATAGGTGGGTAAGTACGGAAGTAGATAGACGAAAAAATAGATGAAAGATAGAGAGACAGACAGACAGACAGACGTATAGATAGATACATAGATGTATAGAGATAGATGATAGATAGATAGACCTATAGATACATAGACCATTTCTAAAGGAGTGAAAAACAAACAGAGGAAGATCCTGGAAGTCACTAGGCCTACTATTCATGGTAACTTTTTTATAATTAGAAAAAGATTACCATTCACATGTACTTCTTAATTTAAAAACTAGATCCTAAAAATAATCCAATGCAACTCAGTGTAGCCATCAATATATTCCCTGTAATAATGATAGTAAAATAGTAAATTCTTTTCAACCTATTTGGTTCTTTCATTATTAAAAGGGAACAAATTTTAAATGAATACCCACAATATAAAAGAATAACTCTTTTAACACTCCAGAAGTGAGGTAGGTTTGGCCTTTTAGGTGTAAGTTATTTGGTATAAAAGGCCTAAACTGCATTTATGAGTAAGTATGTTACTTTTAAAACCCAGCCACCAGGCCAGCTTGGGCAGCTTAGGCTTATTAGTAAGTAGCTCGCACCACTCCCTACCCAACCCCAATGGCGTATTCAAATCCAATACCCAAAGTTACTTATTAAACACAAGAGGTATCAGGCCCTGGGAAAGCCATTATAAACTTTGTCTTTGGGAGGACGGATTTCTTAATGAAACACAGAACCACCATCTCAGAAAAACAAAAATGGGCAATCATCACGTAAGTACTCATTGCCTTCAGGAATCCGTTTTAATTTTGGTTAGCCTGTGGAAGAATTTAAACTATGAAATCAAGCCTGATGCTTTCAGACTTTGTTATTTTGATTACTCTTTATGGTTGGTTTTAGCAATAGTACCAGACTTGTGAAGTACATTTGGAATATGTTTCTACTCCATTGGCCAAAAATTCTCTTTGGGGGAGGCTAAATAAAAATTTAAATGAGCCAATAAACAATGCCTTGCAGAAAGCAAGTAGTCAACCTGAATTTGTGGACTGAATAACTAAACCTGACAGTTTGTGACAAAATTGTACAAAACTTCATAATTGCACCCATGCTGAGATTTGTAGGAAAGATAGGTCCATATAGCAACTATCAGTAATCCAAGATAAAAGGACTCATGCAAGGACATCTAATGTGGGTTGAAAGCTATTTCAGGATTAAAACTATTTCAGTATTATCTCTAAACAGCATCAAACATCCCAGTATTTACAAATATCTATGGGAAAGACTGAATCTTTTCTATGCTAAATATGAAAACTGAACTCAGATGTTCCACAAACCCACACATATTTTCTTCAGAGAACCATTATCTTTTAGGTCATCCATAAATAGCATCTTCATGCTCGCCAATATTATGAGCTCTTCAGTCTGTGTCTCTTCCAAGAAACTCAAAACTACTTTGCAAGTATTTCTAATGGATGCAAAGGACCTCAGGAGTAATGACCAGCCCCTGCATTAGCAGGTTGGGAGAATAGTTCTGGCTTTGAAATTCAAGCCCAGAGGGCAGCTGGTCCTTTGAGCATAGGCCAGCATTTTTATGCAGAGCCAGTCTTACAGCCAACTGTTGTCCAAAGGGACACCCGCATAATCAGCAGACCCATAGCTTCTCTGCTACCAGCAAGAGAATGGGGAGCCAGAGGCACCGCTGTTGCTGATAAGCACTTTACTTCCCCTCAGAATCGCAGGCTCGAGTCATGGACTTTATAGCATTCACCAATGGATTGTCCTCTTAGACCCTCTGTCACCTTCCAGTCTGAAACTTCCACCATCAGATGTGACTTCCAACCGGGGAACGGTCCCCTGGAAATGTTTGTTACAATATTTGTAGCTAACAGCCAAGCATGGTGGTGCACATCTGTAATCCCAGCACTTGGGAGGCTGAGGCAGAATTGACTCGAGTTCAAGGCTAACCTGGGCTACAAAGTGAGTTCAAGGCCATCCTGGATTACAAAAAACAAACAAAACTATTCATAGCTAATGTAAAACTATAACCCTCTAGGATCTCAGCAGCCCATTAGCATCCACCTAAACAGTCACGTGAGGCAATGCTTCAGCCACTTGGACATTTCAGAATGTAGTGAGGCAATTTAACATGTGCATGAGAAACAAATATACTATAAATAATTAAATGCAACATCACTTTAAAGCACAAAAACTTGCCCCCATAATGCCTTAAATTATTTGCATTATAGAGTTACTTAGGTGAGAACTCCAGAATGCTAGTTTTGAAGGAACTCCAGAACAAAAATTACAAATCAAATACAGTGAAATGCAAGTCCATGATGTTCAAATGTATATTATTGGTTTTGTGTAATGGATAGTGCTATTTTATTTAAGTAAATGGCTACATTTAATGGGAAAGAATCCTTATTCCTATATTTTGAGTCTCAACAAGTCTAAATTTTAATGTGGTCCAGTCTGTTAGTTCTATAATGGTTTTCCTATTCAACTTACTGAGAAACCTTGATTTATAATACTTCCTATAAAGCTATTGTTCCTTCTCTTGGCTCAAATATGATTTTTGTATGAAGTTTCCCTCTCCTCTGTTCTTTTACCCCTGGGACAATGAAATGAAATTTAGCATGTGTAAAATTATAAACACAAACACAAAAGCAGGCACTGAAATCGGATGCCAGCACTCGGTGACCCTGATGATTTAGTTCTTTTTTTTTTTTTTTTGGCGGTACTGGGGATTGAACTCAGGACCCTGCGCCTGCTAGGCAGGCGCTTATTCCACTGAGCTATATCACCAGCCCCGACCCTGATGATTTAGTATGTTTCATATTAACTTTTAAGTTATTATGAGCATTAAATGCCCTATTTTTAAAAACTCCTAGAAAAGTTTTAAATCCCCAAGAATATGTGCACAGACCAAGGTCCATAGGTAACTATCCGGCAGTATTCCACTACTGGGCAGGAAAGGTGTTTTCCATGGTAGTATGATCTAGAATCCAAGCCAATTCTGAAATCTGAAACAAAATTACTTAGGCTTTGTGCTTCTCCCCTCTGGTCATTTTTTTTTTTTTTTTTTGCATCATCAATGATTTTTTTGTTCAACTGAAGACTTACTGATGGTGACTAACTTACTTAGAGCAGTAACAACTAAGATATTGGGTTATCAACCTGTGTAACAATAACCTGCTAAATTACACAAGCTTCAAAGAATTTGCTTCACTTGTGGGGTATGTCCTAGGGAAAAACTAAAGTCCACAGGAAAAAAATGTGTTTGGCTCTTCAATCCCATTTTATCATGTGGGTTATTTTCAAGACAATTACCACCCAGAGGAAAATGAAGAATTGAGCTTACCTCACCATGGGGGTGTGGCTATAGAACATGGGCAGAGCAGGGAAGAAACAAGACTTCAGGGAGCTGTTGGAAGTACGAAAATAATCACAAACTCACAAGGGCCCATAATTCTGCAAGATTATTTGCAAAGCTGGTGAAGAGGCTCCAGATAGGATGACAGTTCTGCTGCCTAGTGTGTGGTCCCTGGATGAGCAGCAGCCCCACGTTGCCTGGGCACTTGTCAGAAATATGGGTTCACCTAGGTTCACCAGATCTCTAAATCACAATCTATACTCTAATTAAGCAAGTCTAATGCACATTAAAAACTGGTAAGCCATGGATGAGAAACAAGGTCTCAAACTTGGCTGCACACTGAGCTTGCCCGGGGGGCTCTGAAAGCCTCTGATGCTTGTATGCCAGTCCAGAGTCAGGCCTAGTGGCTCTTCTGGGCACCCGGACTAGTACCTGTTGCCCAAGTGATCCTAGCATCCAGCTGAGTTTAAGGAACACGCAAGGGCAGCACCATCAACCTTCCAGGACAGCAGTGCACACTGTCGGTGAAGGCAGATGTCCCTGTGAGTGCTCACGAGTATGAATGTTACAACAGCTGTTCAGAGATAGAGGGCATGCCCATTAATGACTTTATTACACCAATGCTTCACCAACATAAATATTGTCTAAAATGGAGAACACCTGGGGACGATGGCAATGAACCCCAGTTAAACTCTGGTGAAAGTGGGAGCGGCCTGACAGGTGGCAGTTAGGCCCAGATTCCTCAGAAAAAGAAGGAGGCTGGTCCAGAGCCCACACTTGGAAAGCCACTGCCCTAGGCAATTCATTCAGAAGCCCTAATCAATCTTATGCAAAGGAATGTCAAGGGCAACACTAACTGCAAGGACCACTCTAGGTTCTGATGGAGAAAGGATGGTATGTGAACAAGACCAGGGAAACTATAGCACCTGGGAGCAGTGATCCCAGGGAAAAAGGAAGAGCCCCTGCCTCCTCACCACCACTGACCAGAGCAGTGACGATGGAACCAGGGAGAGGAGAACAGATAGGAGGGTCCAATCTATGTGACTTGTTGGTTGATATCCGCGGGACGTGAGGGGCAAAAGAGGACAACAGAACGATTTCTGGTACCTGGTTGTGTGAGAGGTGGTACCAGGTACCTGGCTGTGTACCCAGGGGACAGTGGAGCATCACAGGGAAGGCAAGCTGTTTGGGTCAGTCATGTGTGAAAGGGCTGCAGTCTGCCTAGGTACATAGTCCGGCAGATGCCTTATCTGAAACTCAGGGGAGAAGTTTTGGGTTTTTTACCAGAGGTAATTGGAGACTTAGAAACTCACAGTTATTTTCATTTGTTTTAGAACATCAGAATGTGTTTGATTATAAGCAGCACACTACCAGCCTAACAGTGACTTAAATAACATCACCATTTAATGGGTAGTCCTAACAGGAAGTCTGAAAAGACTTGATTCCAGGATTGGTTCAGCACTGTAGCCAGAGGATTAAGAAGCCAAGCTATGTCTGCCCTATTCTGCCACCTCCCCACGTGGGCCGTGTGTCCCATCAGTGTAAGGCGATGGTATGTGTTTCAGTTAATGAACGATCTCATGTGACAGAGTCACCATCAAGCAGGAAGGAGATAGAGGGAAAGCATCTTTCTCCTTAGGTACCCCCATTAGTGAAGAAAACCTTTCTCTAAAGCGCCAAGCAGACATCCTTTTCTCTCTCACTGAGCAGAATGGCCAAAAGACTAACCCTAGACTGGCAATGAGAGTAGGAAAGCCATGTATTCTCCCTGTTCCCCGAACTGAACAAATCACTCCCCATCCCCACGCCACGTTGGCTTCATACCAAAATCCACAAGTGATCAAGTTTCTTACATAAAATGGCACAGTATTTACATGTTACCTATGTGACACTTCCTATGCATTTTGAATCATCTCTAGAGTCACGTCTGTATAGCACCCAATACTATGTAAATAGCTGTTACACTATCCTGTTTTGGAAATAATGATAAGAAAAACATCATACATGTTCAGTACAGATGCAATTATGCTCCATATATTTTTTGGTCAGTTGATTGAAGCTGCAGAAGCAGAGCCCGTGGATGTGAAGGGTCTACTTTGTGCTCTTTCTGTCAGGATCTACATAGTGTGTAAAATATCAGGAGAATCCTTGTTAGCTTGGGTCACTTATCCACCCCTTGGATGATCATTGTGACCAGTGTTGACCTTACCAAGCCTTTGGAGTGGGCTACTGCCCTCTCATTATTGATTTCTCATTACTATTATTATTATTAATATTACTAGTACTACCACTACTAATACTAACACATTTGGATGAATAAAAGATAAAGAAGACTTGAAGATCAGATAGAAAAGAAATAAATCAATTCACACTTCATTTGATGTGGGCTTGAATGCTCAAAGTGGGAACAAAGAGAGATTAAAATCTTTGAAAAATTAAAGAAAGAATTAATAGGTTTGGATCCAACACATACTTAAACGTTCTCACCAAGAGAAAGAATAGCATTCATTGTTTTGATAGTGATTGAGTAGGAATTTGCTCAAAGCAAATTTAGCTATTTTACTTTGTTTCTTCTCAACAGATCAGAACTTGTTCACATACTGTTGCTTATATCTTACTGCACAGCATATCTGATAGAGACCCCGATAGCCCAGCTCAGCCTTCCATGCCCTCTTTTCAGTCTACCCTCAAGGGTCTCAGAGCACACAAGTCTCTTTGTTCCCCATAGGTAATGAATCCCATGTTTATATTCTCATTGAATGGTCAAAGAACAGCTATTGACAATATAAGAAGGAAATGGATTGTTCTTTTCTAATGAGGAACATGCTTCAATTTTCCTAACTCCTCAAGGCATGGTTCTTTTCATGGTTGAGAAATAGCCATCATCTCCCTGAACCCACTTTCCCTTCCAAGTTTACTTTGTTGATGCAATACGGCAGGAATTGGATGTCTGGAAGTTTAACACTCTTCAGAAGGCTATAGCTCCCAAAACAATCTGTAGACAACCTCAGAGCAAATAGTCATTTTCCCCCAGACACAAATCTCATTTCCAGATAATGAATGTTATTTCACCTCCAGCCGAAACTGCAAGTTCTCCAGCTTAATACAACACTAAAGAGCCCTAAAGTGAGTCATCTGAGAGATGGCATAGTCATGACATCCTTCTGGGAAAGGCTACAGTGCCACAATAGGTATGATGCAGACGCAGGAGCTGGAGGTGACGACAGGCTTCTCACTTTGGTCTGATTTCAACTCAAACTCTTCCTCTTACTTACCTTCTCTTGCTACTCATTTTTCAGATTTGTCCTCTGGGATACTTTGCAAAAAAAAGTTGAAAAACATAAAGACATCATGGTCCACTTCTAATCTCCCCTTTTGTGTAACCTCAGCGGTTTGCCCCCGGTGACTGGAAGTGTTGCTTTTGTAAGCACCTACGTGCCATTTGCCACCACTCAGCCTTCTCCATACCTTTTAAAGTAACAAAATCCTTACAGCCATCAGGCCAGTGTTGTAGAGCCACTCCTGGCACATAAGATCTATTGACATTAGAGCCAGATAATTCTTTATTGGGAGGGGCCACTGTATGCATTATGGAGTGTTTAGCAGAATCTTTGGTTTCTATCATTAAATATACCAGCAGTACATCCCTATTTGCGACCACGAAAAATGTCTCTGGATGTCGCCAATCATCTCCTAGGAGAAGAAATTGCTCTGGGTTGGCTGAGAACACTGCATTAGACATAGACCTCATACGGGAAAGCAAGGTTATGGAGGAGATATCCCATAACCTCTGACCTCTCTGGATCTCTATAGGCAACACCCACACATCCCTGTCCTTCTGGACCAGCCACTCCTGCATCACGGTTCCCTCTGTTACCACAGTGGGAAAAGCCAACTGCTCTGAAAGGTTGACCTTTATCCTCTTATCGGGGACAGCAACAGCTGAGGGGGAGCATTTTTTCCCCAGATGGCCCATAAGTAACACGTGACAATGAGGCCAAGAAGGGTTTCAGTGCAGAAACATTCAGAAATGAGAGTATTGGACTGCTGAGCTACTAGTTCCCATGCCTAGATGAACAGTACCAGCTGCACTGACATGGGTGGAAACAACCGAGTTAATTCACTAACCTCTGCTCTGCTAGAGTCTGGCCCCACAGGGCACTGCCATACTTGGCGTCCCGACACCAGAGCTCAGTGCATGGCAGGTGCTATACTCAGTCTTCAGAGTACGCCCTCACTACTATCAGGAAAACCTTCCCTGCACGTAAAGTACTAGTGTTTTCATAGTCACCTCTGACAGGTGAATGTCACATCAACCCATAACCCAGAGAGCATAGCCCAAGAATGCTTGTCTTTCTGATCTAACTATACTGATTTTCAATAAGGATGCTAACATGCCAATACATAAGCAACCTCAAATGAGAAGAAAGGTTATTTTTTAATTTAAAAGTTTTGCTCATTTTTTGGAAGACATTAGTTGGCATATGTGAGCCACATTGAGTTCTGATCTAAATGGATGTATTTGTCACACAGTGCAGCTGTTCTGACCAATGTAGAGTGATGGTCAAACTCGGTCCTCATATGTGTCCCTGTAAACTGCATCTCTGGAAGGAGGAATGGGAGGCAACAAGGAGCCATAAGACACCAGCAGCCCTAGTGGGCAAAGCTCAGGCTTCTTAACACTTTCCCGGCTTTCTGGTCCATCCTTGAGATTAATAAACATCTCACAGGTATAAATGGGATGAGTGTATAAGAGTGTAGAGATTAGCTATACTTTTAGCGAGGTTGGTATGATCATCAAGAATTCTGGTGAAAATAGAGCAATAACTACAAGGTGAAACGCCACATTTCTTACAAGATTCAAACTGTGTTTAAATATGCCCAATAGGAACACTAAATTTTTTTTCTATTTAGTAATTTTATTTTTGCTTATACAAGCATTTTAGTGGATTTTAATCTATAACCAAAAAGAAAAAAATCAGAACTTTTCATCAGATTTGCTGTGCAAAGGAAGCATGCCCAAGAAACAATCAACTGGCTAACATGGTTCTACTATTGTATGATATCACTTAAATTTGATCAATCTTGTATGTCTGTATGTGTTATCCTGAACACACACTTCGAAGATATCAATATGCAAAGCAGCAACTATTGGTGGTTTTTTTTAGTTTTGTTTTTTTTTTGGCTTTGGTTTTTTGTTTTTTGTGTTTTTCTGTTGTTGAGAGGATTAATTGTCTGACCAATTTTGCATGTATGTATCTGGGTTCATATATATATACACTTCGAAGATATCAATAGGTAAAGCAACAACCACTGTTGAGCCCATGTCACCTTGTCTGTAGATCAGTTTTGATTGTACTATTTTTTATGCTAATTTGTGTCTGTGTGTTAATATGTTTTTGTGCTTTTATTTTTCTAAAAATTAAAAAAAAAAAAAAGAAACCAATAGGATACTCATCACCCAGGATTCATGTTCAAAATTAAGTGGCCCCTTAATTCTGTTCTAAATTGCTAAGCAACCTGATTGTATCTATGGAAATGTCACCATAGGTTATTTTCCGGGTCTGAATTCATGAGCTTTACTTGCATAATACTTGGTATTCTTGCTAATTGGTTTCAAACTATGCATGAGTAACCAGTCAGAGGTAAGAGTGTTCTGACAGAAATAGGAGTACTGGTTTTCCCGTGAGCAAGAGGTGACCCTAAACAGGTGACATCACAATCAGATTTCAGTTTCTTCATCTATAAGAGGAGGCACCTAGGTATATTCTATATTCCCCAAACTTCAGATATTTATCTGTCACCTGTTCTACTAGTTCTGCTAATTACTATCTTTAAGTCCACCATTTAAATATAAATCAATTTATCTTAAGAAGACACTTTGTATTAGTAACATAAATGGTAAACTAATAGCAGTTGGCACCACTGTACTTAAATAACTGAAAGAAAAAATAATGTATTAAATTCTAACTAAATTTGATGCTGATAGCTGAAGGCTCCAATCCTGTCACCTGCTCTCCAATTTAAAAAAAAAAAAAAGAGCCTAAAGGACAGAGGAGTTGACAAAGTCAATATTTGAGGCTTTGTAAGCCATATAGTTACAGTTATAAGTACTTAAATTTACCATGCTCATTACTTTCTGAGAGCAGCTATGAGTCAAATGTAAATGGATGGGGTGGCTGTTTTCCAATAAAACTTTATTTACAAAGACAAATGATGGGCCAGATATGGTTCACAGTCTATCCTTTGCCAATCCCTTTTGTAGAAGAGTATGAGATAGTGTTATCACCAGACAAAGACTTAATCAGAACTGAAAGAAAATTTTAAAAGCAATTTCTTTCCCAGTCAGAAGTCCAATGAGCTTTAATGCCTTAATGTCCTATGTAACCTCCCTGAAAATTCTGGGTTTAATTTCTTCTCTAACATTCTATGATAAACTTTTTTCTTAATCTTTGACATTTTGAGGGGTGTGTAGGATTTCTCAACTGTGTAATCTTCAAAACAATTTCAAGTTGTCTCTCACCTTCATTGGGATGTCAACAGGTAAAGTTTATAAGGTTTTTTTTAGACCCACAGCTCTCAACTCTACTTATACATTAAAATTGTCTGGAGAGTTTTAAAAATATGAATACCTGGCATACACTTATCCCTCAGAGATTCTGATTTAGTAGGACCATGTTGGGATGCTGTCCTTTGCATATTGTAAAGCATCCTAAATTATCCTGGTGGGCGACCAGCACTGAAAAGCCACTGATCTCTATCATGTCCAGGTCATCTTCCCTAGAGTCTGTCCTTTTCCCATTCACTTGCAAGTCCTGATGCTCCCCAGGTGAGGTCTGCTTGAGCCCTCCCAGGTGCCCGGGTTAAGTTTTCACTCTCTCTGCTTCATCACACTAGAGGACTTGACACCTCAAGATATCTGGCTGGACAAATTTTCTCTCCCTTCCTCACTGCCCACTACAGTTGCTGACCTTTGACACTGGTATAAATTGGGGCAAAGTTAAGATGTATATTTTGCACTGTATAAAGGAAGATTCCTCCTCCCCTGGGAGGGAAATGTCTTGTGCCTGCAGAAAAGAGTTCCTCCATCCACACAACCCCATATGCTTGGGGCTGGTGGCATGCAGCCCCACTGCCCTCTATTTATACGCAAACAGTGGGCACTGGCAATACAAGAATCTTACCACCGAGAGGCTTACAGTATAGGCATAGAGTTAGAATAGAGAATATGCACAATAATGTATTTCAAGGGGATTTGATAGAAGTCACTAGGGTAGAATGTGAGCACAAAAAAGAAAGTCAGTTGCGTGCTAGAAAATGTCTCACAATCAGCTCTGCAGGGGAAAACAAAAACCCAATGTGTGGTATTTTCAAAATTTTGTGCTGTGTCTGTTTCCACTATGGCTGATTTTATATTACCAATAGGATAGCCCTGAGCCACATGCTCGGCAGGACTACACACAAACAGCTCTTGCAAGCTTTCAAAGTCAGGATTAACCATCCTGGTTTTCCCAGCTCTGGCACTGAAAATCCTGCATTTCACAAAACCCCTCAGTCCTGAGCAAACAGGAGGTCAGAAATGGTTTCAGAATGGAGGCCAGGCTTCAGCACATTGCTTTACTGAGGTCCCTTCCCCACTGTTGCCAGTGGAACTAATGGTGACCAAGTGTTGAAAACATGGAGGGCCACGAGGCTCTGTGCTGTCAATCCCAAGCCTCTTTGGCCCTCTGAGGACTCATGAGGCTGCTGTGTAGAATCCATTGGCAGCATTTTTCCTCTTTCTCCCCTACCTCATGCCTCCAGGCCCCTTGAATCAGCAATCAGTTTATGCAGATTCAGGTGGGCAGAGATGTGACGTGCTTCTCATGGACATAGTCGACAGGGTATCCCCTCAGAAAGCAGTCAGCTGAGAGACTAGCAGAGTGGGAACTGTGGCCATCCTGCGGCGGCTATCACCCCTTTCCAGTCTTCCAAATCCTCCTGCTGAAATTCAGCCCCCTGGCATGGTAGTGCTTTAGCTATGATCCCTCCACTACATTCAGGTCAAGGTGCTTTTGGAAAGGGGGAGAAGAGGAAGAGGAGGAGGATTATCCCGCCAGCCAACTCCTCTTCCAGCTATGCATTGTCATAGAGACCAACACTCTTGTGTCATCTTGTTTCATCTTCTCAAGACTCTCCTGGGGGGCAGATGTTAGGCCCAGTTGACAAATGAGAAGCAGAACATATGACTCCATTTGAGTGGAATTTGACAGGAGGGCTGCCCTGCATAGTCTGTCAATGGGGAGACAGCTGTTTCCCCTGAAAACAGCGGCAAGTTGCCTGCATTTTCCATTACACTTTCTATTGTCTTGTCACCAAGAATACTTCTTGATTCCCCAGCTATAGAAGAGGCACTTGGCTTCCCTGGCTAGTTGAGAACAAATCTCAACTGGTGCTGTTGGAAAAAAAAAACAACATTCTAAGAGTTGGATCAAAATTTCTATTATTAATTTTTTTTAAATAACGATGTTGATAGGAACCCAGAGAATCAGTAATGAGAAGTCAATAGTAGACCCTCTGGATGTAGACTGTGTGAGTCTGAATCCCCGTCCCATCCCTTACTAGCTGTATGTCCTTGAGTGAGTGATTAACCTTTTCAAATGTTGATTTTTTCATCTGTGCAGTAATAGGCAATAATAGGGTTGATGGTTAAATGAGTTATTTTATGTAAATTGAGGCCACTGCCTGGTATATAATAAGTGTTTGTATTTTGCCTCATTCTCAGTTTAAAATTTTTCACCTATGAGTTTCTCTAAGACTTTTAGTCCTTGCTATTATATAAGTACAAAGTAGTTGCTGATTTAAAACAAAATTATATAGTCAGTCATCTTGAGTTTACTATGGTAAGCTTCCAATTTTAAAATCTCCATGCAAAGTACTACAAAAGGGACTTTTTAACTCTCAATAAGAATCAAGTCAAGATACAAGGAAGTAATAAAAATAACATACAGCATTCACCATGTGCCAAGCATCCTGCTGAGAGCTCCAGCTACACACCCTTACCACAGCCCATAGGAGGTGGATATGAACATTTATCAGGTGACAAAACATAAATGAGAAGAGGGAAAGTAGCTTCATGCCTGGTTCAGGGGTAGCTATCAGTGCACAGAGAAGAGGGAACCTACATAGCCTCAAAGAAGTCCCTTCCTCAAACTATACCTCTTTCACCAACTGTATAATGCTCTTAAAATCTATACAGACAAGTTTGCAGTGGAATATTATTCAGTCTTTAAAATGAAGGAAGTTCTTGTAAGGTCAGCAGAGAAAATTGGTATAAAACACAGCAACAAAAAACGAAGTTTTACTGGAGCAGAGATGGCAGGCAAGTCTCTAAGGATAGAGCCCATGCGGAGGGTCAAGGGAGCTAGATATATATATGGAGGACAGGACCACTAGGAGTGGCATGAAAAATCTGGCAAAGTGGGTTTCTGCAAGAGGGTTTGATTCTGATGTGCAAGAGGCTTTGTTCGAGTGGGCAGGACATTTTTGGGAAGGGCTGACATTTGTGGATTAGGTTAGAGCAGGATGCCTGTTAGCGGGTAAATTAGATTAGAACTGTGTCAGAGTGGTGGCTTTTGGAGTTGGGACTGGACTGGACTCTAATAGTTCTACCACTGAGACAACTTGGCTAAATCTTCAGGACACTGTGCTACGTAAAACAAGGCAATCACAAAAAGATAAATACTGCACCCTTCCACTTACATGAGGCACCTAAAATGGTCAAATTCATAGAAGACAGGACAGTGATCATCAGAAGCCCAGGGGAGGGGTCATGGGGGTGTTTAGCTGGTTTAAGGTTTCTGTTATATAGGGTGAATCAGTCCTAGTGACCCTCTGTACATGTGTTACCTTCAGTGAACAACACTCTGCATTGCACATAAGCATGGTCTAGGAGATCGGATCTCACCACATATGCACATACAAAGGACACACAGAGACTACCTCAGTTGTGGCAGTGGCTGCATGGGTGTGTGTGTGTGTATCCAAATGCATCAAACTGTATACACTAAATATGTGTGGCTCACTGCATACCAAGTATATCTAAGTTGTGTACATTTTTTCAGGAATTCTATAAAAAAACAAACAAAACTCTGTGCAAGATGAGTTTAGCCGGAGGAGTCACCCCTGTCTCCGCATGCCAAGAACCAGCAGTGGCAGTGGTAACTGGTGACACTGGAAAGAACTTGAGCATATCCAAGACTACCCCTGCACAGCCCTCACCTGCCTCCGTTTTACTTTGTCCTACAAGACTTGGGCCCCTGTCTGCTTCTGATCCTGGCCCTTGCTTCTGATCTATTCTACCTCCTCCTTCTTCCTCACCAACTCAGAAAGCAGCCTCTGCAGATCAGTGTGTGGGAGCCCTCTGCCCTCTCCACCCCGGCACTTCCTGAGAGCCCCTTTGGCTCGGAGCCAGGATACCAGGCAACCACTTTCAAATATTTACTGAGCAGGACTTCCGAGGAATCGTGCTGGAAATACCAGCCAGTGCAAGTGCCACTTCTCCCATTACATTTTAATAATGCTTTGGCGTTCACAAATGACCTGTACAGCCTTATGTCACTAGACATCCCACTCCTACGTGCTGCCAGCTGAGTGCTCCCCGTAACCCAACACTCTGCTACTGGGTCCCAAACATGCCTGTGTCTAAATACAGTCACACTACACTGTAAGCAGGTGCATCTCCTCTTTATCAATGAGACAAGTAAGGCTCAGAGAGATGGGTCAGCTTGCCCGGAGGGCCTGTTCCGGCAAAGGATCAAGCAGTGCTTAAACACAGATTAGACTCTGAAGTCTATGCTTGGTGGACTGTCACCTTCAGTGCCATCCTATCTATCATGTGCAGCACTTTGAGAAGTCATGGTGAGCATACAAGCTCATAGACGCCAAAGGCATGTTTCAGCGATCATCGTGACCCCTGCACCCAGAATAGTGCTTGGTACACAAGGGCTCTTCAGTATCTGCTTGCAAAGGAAGGGAAAGAAGAAAGAAGGGAGGAAGAGGGAGAGAGAAGAAGTAGAAAGAGGAAAAGGAAAGGAAGGAGAGGGAGAAATTCAGAGGGGAATTTAATTCATCTAAGATATAATTTAATTAATTCACATGTCTCTTATGTTCCACTCTTGACGTCATCCAAACAGAAAGTCAGAGCATGAGGACTGACGAGTACGAATGCACTTCAGGCTGCGTCCTGGAAAATCTTGGTTTTTACATAATACACACAGCACCCAATTTGCAAATCCTTTCCTTCAGCAAGCTCCTTCATAAAGCCCATCTCCAAGGTTTGCTATAATTCAGGAGAAGATGTTCCCAACATGTCTCTTTTCTAAGTGTTAAGATTTCCCTGGGCTGGAATTGAAGTGGGACAGAGGCCTTTAGCATCTCTTTTGAGTCTGGCCTCCAGCTTGGGGGTGTTAGGGACTTGGTATGCACTCACTTTGCCCCTGAGCACTCACTGTGCTGCAGCAGGGACTGCTGGTTCCGGAAGCTCCTGCCAAGGCACTACCAAGGCCTCCTCTGAGTAATGCAGCAAGCAACATTCTTTCTGCTCTGTTGATGCTGCTTCCTAGACTCCTAGCATCTTGGTTTACTTTCTATGCCTTCTCCTTCAAGAACAATGGGTCATTCCCACCCTTGTGAAGGAACATAGAGACACAGTGAATGAAGAGAAGACCTACCACAAGGAAGAAATCCAAAGTGGAAAGTCCCCAGTTTATCCAGCACCAGGCAGTGCCTTCCACAGGGTTGATCACATTTGCTTCTGTCTTGAGCCTGCACCCTGGGGGGAAGGCAGACACCTCAGCAGGGCTGGAGCCCAGCAGGACCTGCTCACCCCATGAGGTGTGAATTCTCACACTTGTCAGTAAGATAGCTCACAAGGTGTGGCATCCAGGGCTTCAACTGGGCCCACCAGACTCCACCAGAATTGTTAACCACTCTATTGCCTTGAGTAAAAATATGTTCTTGGAACTTGGTTTCCAAGCTATAGGTGATGGAGGAAAAATGGATCCTTACAGTGCTATTTACAAGGTGAAAACTTCTCAAACAGAAAAAGTTTCTGAAATACTCATTGCTGTTCTGCCTTCTACAAATATTGGTTGTTTATACTTATTATGCACATGCTGTTCACAGCTTCATTACTTTGCATGAAAGACTTCATTTAGGGCCTGGGGATATAGCTCAGTGGAATAAGCACCTGCCTAGCAAGCGCAGGGTCCTGAGTTTGATCCCCAGCACCACAAAAAAAAAAAAAAAACACTTCATTTAAATCCTCACAAGAGCCCTATGAGATAATCATTATTACTTATCCTCATTTTCTGTGAGGAAACAACAGCACAGAGAGGCTCCATAACTTTCCCAAAATCACACAGTTAATAAACCAGTCATGTTGGAGTTCGAATTCAGTCTGACCAGAAAATCTTGTTCTTAAACTTGATTAGTATATCTTCAGTGGCTGCCTATTACAAATTATGATATTCTTTGGGGCATTGTGAATCATATATAGATATAAACATGTTTATCTCTCTGTGTTTGAGTTAGATATTTATCTACATATCTGTATCTGACTAGTTGTTTCGTGTGTAACAAATTTGGAACATAAATAGCTTGTTGATTCACTGTATTCAGAATTGAAAATTTTTATAAAATATATGTTGCTATATATCTGCTTATAAATATATATATATATACATCATCATACATGTATAGAGAGAGATCATCCAAAATTGTTGAAGCAAAATATGCATAATTGTAATCTGCCTAATATCACTTGATGACATTTTGCAAATGTCATCACAAGACAAAAAGTCATGAGAGAAACAGGAAGTGCTGTGTAGCCCCCACAATCCTGCCCCTGGAAAGTTACTGTAAGTAGCCTCTGCCCTTGCAGAGCTGACACTACCCCCGCGTTACAGATGAGGCAATAGCGGCTTACAGATTAGTAGCTAAGGTCACCCGGCTGCGAAGGGGCAGAATCACATTCAAACCAGGACTCCTGGGAGCTCCACGCCCGACCAGTTTTATTGATCGGCATCGGACTATTGCTTCCTCAGTGTCCGTGCCAGTGACGTTAAAACAAACAGAGCAAGGCCTGTGGCTCTGCCTACCGCTGGACTCAAGCAGGACGTCTGTGGGTCTGTCTGAAGCCTTAAAAGCACGCCTGACTTTGCCACCCACCTGTGTCTGACCCGGCCCCACATCCTGTGGGAGTGCTGCTCACTGGCTGCTGCTTTCCAAAAGCCCTAAATCTCCCAAGCAGACAGGCTGAGGCAAGTCAGCCACCACCTGCTGACAATGAACAGTGGGTGTGGAATGGGGCCTTGGCAGGTTCCAGAGAACGGGCCTTCCCCCATTGGAGGAGCCAGGACTCCCCTCACCCGCACTGAGTGACTAATGAACATAGCCATTGTGATGCAGCCCCGGCCTGGACCCTTTTCTTCCTCCCTCTTTCTCTTTTCCAAATCACATCCCATGATCCCTTCTCTATGACACCAAATGTCCTGCCGTTACAAAGAACAGGACTCCACTCTCCCCTCGAGCAGAGTAGGGAGAACACCGGACATGGCTGCAGGGGTTCCTACAGGAGAGAAGGGCCTGTGACTTCAGCCTGCCCTGCTGTGGCACTGACCCCAACCCCACATATCCGCCAAGTGAAAAAAGGAAAGAAACAAGTCTCAGTGTCGCCTCCATTCCTACAACGCTGTTAACCCCCACCCCGCCACTGCCTCCCTAAGTACCAGTGTTAGTTTGAACCAAATGACACTATATTCCTCCCCCTGCTCCTCAGAACCTGTAACTATGTGACATTTGTATCATTAAACAACCTTATTAAAACAGGAAGAGGACCAAGAGCAGGAACGCCCTTTTTCACCTGCCAGAGTCCGGAAGTCCTGGTTCCAGTCTGGCTCTGAGTCAGCCATTGCTGGGACAGGTGATCTCAAACAAGTCCTCACATGGTCCCTGTGAAGAGCCCTCACAGTTCCTTTGTGCCGTTGAGGAAAGGGTGTCCTGTGTGGGGAGGCAGTTGGCAGGTGTGCCCTGCCTCAGGCTCAGTTGTTTTCCTGGCCCTGTCTCTGTTTCTGTTGCTCAGTTTCAATGGGACGGATAATAAGGGTCCACCAAGTTCTCTGCACCATGTGGCTGGCGTAACCTTTGCAAATTAGTGTGTGGGTAAGAGATTCTGCTGCCTAGTTCAATTATGCATCCCTTCCCCAGCCCTCTGGAATCCCTCTGCTGAAAGGCAAAGACACCTTGTACCATCTAATGTTGCTACTTCCACCCTCAGAGGACAACCTCCTCCCAAAGCAATCAAAAAGCAAAGCAGCATCCTAAAGGCAGCTTGTACAGTCTTCAGTGCCACGCTCAGAAGGACCTCATGCACGCTTGGTGTAGTGCTTCAGGGTTGCCCTATTGAATTCTTAATGGTTTTTGAGCAAAGGGCCCTGCAAATTATGCAGCTGGTCCCACTAACAAGCCTTTAAAAGTGCCAAAAGGCTTTCCCATACCCCACGAAAGAACTGGATAGCAAAACGGGGTACATCACTCCTCTGCCTGAACATGAAAGCCCTGGACACATAGGGAGTATGAGGCAAGATGGAGCAGAAGGTAGAGTATGTGCTATAGTTGGTGAGTTGGGTTGGATGAAAACTCACAATACTTTCAGCAAAAGTCCCTCCACTGTCTGAACTCAGGGTTCCTTACTGTAAGGTAGACTACTACCTGTAGTGTTTATTTTTCTTATGACACATGAAGAAAGATGTGTAAATTGCATGGCATATGGCAAGTGTCCAAAATATGCCCCCACACACTTGGTGCAGGAATAGATATTTGTAAGTGGGCCAGATCTTCACATTGCAAAAGGTAGTGAGGTGATGGCAGCCCTGAAGGCACTCTAGATTCTAGGAGCTTAGGACTTCCTGTTAATCAAGACCTCTTCTAGACCATGAGGTTTAGTGAGGACACTTCAGATTGCAAAGGCAGAAATCTAACTTCTATTAACTTAAGGGGAATTTTATTAACCAATGAGCCTGGGAAGTGAAAGGATATAGGCACTGCTGTATCTGAGGGAGTTATTCTCTCCCCACCCCATCCGCATGTGTGGTGGACAAGATTGTTGCCAATGGCAAGCCTAGACCAACAGCCTTTCAGCTTGGCAAGCCCAGAAGCAGGAGACATTTTTCTCTTTTAGTGTATTAACCAATAAAAAGAGTAACTGATTCTACTTTGACTACATCCCCACTCCAGAGTGATGGGACATGCCCACATTGGTGTCTATGGCTAGACCATGGGGCTCAGGCCTCATGACTGACAGTGTCCATGAAACCTCAAGATAGAGGAGGGGCAATGCCCCAAAGGATACTAGGTAGATGAGTCAATGTCCTCCTAAGCAGTATTGGCTTCCCATTTTAGTGCTAATAAATGTTTCTTTTAAAAATAATTTTAAGTAAAAACAAAGTAGTTCCAGTAAGAGAAAAACAATAAACAGAGAATGACATCCAGGTAACCATGCTTGCTCACATTAGTGTGTGTGTTATGTCAAAGGCTGGAGCATGGAACGTGGCTCAGCATAAACACCAAACACCAAAAACACGCTCTTACTAGTTCATATGGTATCTCTGAAAAACTAAACGCATGTTCCTCACTGTGTGGGTGGCAAAAGTCCAAATGAATCTGTAGTAGGATCCTAGGATCCTCAGTTTCTGACTGGCAAAACCTATTCCCTAGATACACTGTGTCTCATGGCAAAGCAGATAACCAGCACTCTAGGACAGTGACCCACTGCATTATTTTCTGTTTCAGAAACAGTCACACAAAGATGAGATTGATAGGAAAATTGCTTATCACAGCACTGGCCAGTCTTATTGTTCTTGAGAACAGAAGAGACCAGTCTCCTGTGGTCACCCAAAGCCAGCTGGCCCCAAAGAGTACCAGCCATCTCCCTGGATCAGAGCTTCCACAGCTGATTTCCACATGCAACCACGTGTCAGCTGGTTCCTTAGTAGGATGACTGCTCAGTCTTCCAGTGAGCTACCAGTTTCTGCAAGCAATAACTGAAGAATAATTGTATTACCCCCTCACATTTGAATTCTTTTCTGCAGGCCAAAGTGAGAAGTCATGAGGGGTTTGATGTGGATCGAGATGCCAAGAAGCTGTACAAAGCCTGCAAAGGAATTGGTATGAAACATATTTTAT
Source organism: Dinomys branickii (assembly GCA_004027595.1). Classification (NCBI taxonomy): domain Eukaryota; kingdom Metazoa; phylum Chordata; class Mammalia; order Rodentia; family Dinomyidae; genus Dinomys; species Dinomys branickii. Next base: position 78,497 of record PVLD010004753.1, read on the forward strand.
TTGGTAATTTATTTTTGAAGTTGACTAAAACTGATCTCATGACTAACTTTCCCACAGGGATAGGAAGATCACTACATATCACACATTCCAGGCTAACTCAAGTAGATCACTTCTGACAATCTTTCTTCTCAAGTTTCCAAACCCTTAATCAGGTCCTATTACTTTTCAGCATTCTATCTAACAGAAGTTGGATATTGTGCCATTCAGTTGGACTTTAAGATGAGGGAAACATCTCAGGAAGTGACTCATGAGCCAGGGATATAGCTCAGTGGCACAGTGCCTACCTAGCAAGTGCAAGGTCCTGAGTTCTATTCCTGGTACCCCAAAAAACCTCCAAACAACAAAACAAAAAAATCCAGGAAGTGACTCATGAAATCCTAATGTGTAAATCCCTTTGACCTCTTTCATGAGAGGTGAGGAGGCATGGAACCTGATGAGGCTGGATTACGGACATGGGAGATGTGTCCAAAAGTCAATCAAGTGGGTACAAAACAGGGGTCAAGGTCAAGAATCTGGGGTCAAACTGGAGAAGCCATTTATACAGTGTGTGACTAAGAGTAGGGCACTGAGGGAGAGGCTGGGAGTAGGGTGAATCCAGGACCAGGTCAGGACCAAGCAGCCAGCATTTAAGCCTGTGGCCATGAGGAGGTGCTCTGGGACCCAAAGAGACCACTAATGACACAAGGTTCTAGTCCCAGGACCCCAGAAGAAGGTGGAGTCCAAAACTCAGACGGGAGGATGGCAGAGCTCAGACTGACAGCTGGAGTAGATATGTTTGTAGATGTGGTAGGGGCAGAAACTGAAGGTGCTCTTGCCTGGTGACTTTGCATAGCTCAGGGAGTGGGAGATGAAGTCATCTGCTAAAGAAGTGGGTTTGTAATGGAGTATGAGACTTGAGTGTTGCTTTAGAATAGCCCGTGAGTAGCAAAGAACCGGGAGATGACCAAGAAACATGCTGATCCCCTCCAAGAGTCCCACAGAGAAGGCAGATGATGGGCTCTCATGGCTCCAGCTCACGAGACGGTGATTTCCTTCCACAGCCTGAAAGTAGGAGACATGAGTGTTAGGTTAGGCTGAGCTTGGTTTCCGGTGAGAAGTCTCAAAAGAACAGCAAGTTGACAGGGAGAGAGGGCTAAAGGGACAGGTGCATTGAATTTCCTGGCTCTTCTAGTTTCCATTTATTGGAAATCATTTAAGTTTTCAGCACTCTATATACAAAACCTCATTGAGTTGTCCTTCTACAAACCCACTTTTCTAGTACTTCCTAACTTGAAGGGCAAGACAAGTAACACACCTGAAGTCACAAAGCCAATTAGTGGTGAACACTGGAATGGATCATATCCTGTCACTCACTCCAGATGCCTCAATTTAGAAAGATTACAGGTGGCCACCTTGGCCACACAACTGAAGGTCCCCAGGGATGAGGGTGGGCCTCAGAAGACATTGCATGGGGCCTTTAACAACTGGTAGGAGCCACCACAGTCCACAGGGTGTTTTATTCCATTATTCTTTTCCTAATAGCAATATAATTTACATAACTTACAACTCCTCCTTTTGTAACACTACAGTTCAGTGGGTTTAGCATGTTCACAGGGTTGTGCACCACTAATCCTAGAACATTTTCATCATCCCCCAAAGAAATCCCAAAACCATGAACAGCACCCACCATCAGCCCCAGGCAGGCACTGACCTAACTTACCTTTGCTAAGAATTTTCCTGTACCGGACATTTTATATAAACAGAATCATATAATATGTGACCCTTTACATCTGGCTTCTTTTACTTGGCATAATGCTTCATTTAGAAGGAAATTAGTAGAGATTTACTTTCCTAGGATTTGGTGTCATGGTAGAATAAATATGGTCACAAACTTTGTGTGTGCCTCCAGAGGAAATAAGTGGGATGTACAGTGAAAGATCTAAGTGGGCACACCTTGCTTTGTTATGAGGAATAGTCTGCCTTGCCCAGGAACTGTTGGGCAGCAGCCCTGAGGCAGCTGGAAATGGGAAAGTTCTGGTAGGAAAGTGGTAGGGAGATTTCTACATAGTATCAGCTGGGGTAAGCTGAAGCCTCTCAGCCCCTTGGTATCTCCATTTGTGTGGTCGCACTTATCTGGATCAGAGATGCCAGATATATGGCATGCATATCTCCCATTCCCTCCGATCATCAAGGCAGACATTGCCTGTGGATCCCAGAGCTCTTGCTTATACGTAGGGGTGGGGGTTAAGAGGGAGCCTAAGGAGGGAGAGACGAAAGGAAAAGGAGGAGAGAGGGAGACAGAGATGGAGAGATGGAAGGAGGAAAAAGAGAGGGCCCTCTGCCAGTGCAGACGAAACACCGCTGTCAGGTTTGTGGCATCAAAGGGAAGCTGAGAGGGTCTTGCTCCTGCTTAGCCCCTGTCCACGTGGAGAACAGCTGCCAGAAGCACTCTGCATGGAAGCCACAGGATGTTCACGGCTCTGCCTTCTGCTAAGCGACAGGGACTCCAGGTGCTTCTCAGGCGGGCGGGGCTGCCCTCCGCCACGTGGTGTTCTGCTCCCCCACCTGCACTGGCTCACAGGGGAGGACCGATATGGTGCTGGGTACCTTCTGTGTGCCGTGCACTAAGGCAGATGTCGTACATCCCAACAACTGTGTGAAGTTGGTGTCGAACTACTCAATGGATGAAAATCCAAGGCTGTGAAATGAACGTGGACCACTGGAGACTAAAATGTTCTGAGAGGTCTGATCTGACTGAAGGTCCAGACGCCCAACCTCCACTGGTGAGCACCAGCTAAAACAAAACCCTGTTACCAGCAGTGTTGTCTCCAAGACTATGGGCCCATCTCCCCGATGGAGCAGCCCTGTCAGGGCTGGATTTAAACGACTAGGGCTGTGCTGTCCCATAGCCACAAGCAGGAGTTTTTATAAAAATACTTCTTCAAATAATCAATATAAAAAGTAGCACTGAAATATTTTCCCTCCTTTTTCGTATCAAGTCTCCCAAAATCCAGCATGTCCTCTGCATGCACGGAGCATCTCAGCCTGGCCCAGCCACACGTCCAGTGCTCAGGGACCACATGCACCCCATATTCACAGAGGCTCCGAGCACTGCAAATCATGTATACGCTCCCAGCCCCCACCTGTTTATGCTAATCAGCACAGTAATGCCAGGCCATGAAATAGTTCACTCTCCAAATGACACACAACTCACAGGTTTCTTTCTTTCCTCTGCTCTCCTGGCATATGTGGGGTTTGGAGGGAGCTGGGTCACAGGGAACCCAGAACAGACCCACCCTTTCCTCTCCATGCCACCTTTTGTTAGCCTCTTCTCTCTGGGTGTGGCCCAGAGCTGCCCAAGCGATGGGCTCTGAAGGTCGCCTCTTGTTGGGTCATCCTGCAGGGGCCAGTGAAGGGAAGGTGCTGAGCATGTGTGGCCAGCAGGCTCTTTGAGGTAACAGCTGTAGGAAATGACCTAGTCCACAGCTGCTCTGGCTTTCAAGAGCTCCTGAGTCATCCAGTGGTGGTGGCAGAGCCTGGCCTTGTTGAAAGCCAGGGTTGCTGCCTCCCGGGCTCAGCCAGGCAGGCCAGGGCTGGCATTAGAGCCCAAGACAAAAGTTTAGCCTCTGTTACTACCTCAGACCATTGACTTGTACCCAGGCCCCTGGGGCTTTAAACCCTATGGCCTTGCCGGGCAGAAACACAGCTCAGTGTCTTCCCAGAAAGCCACTGGGAAAGCAAAACCACAGAGACACTTCCCAGGCTAGTGATGGCTCTGCTCCGACCCCAGCTGAGTGGTCACTCCCTGTGTTCATGCTCAGGCAGATCAAGGGTCCTTTTCTGAGGTTTTGAAAAGTCCTTCCCAGAACCACTAGTGACCGGCCCCAGGGCCTCCAACCAGTGTAAATGTTTACAGGAAATTTTTGGCAGTGCGGATTGCTTATATGACACACACATTGTGAAATGGAGAGTGAGGTCACTTTGCAGCAAATGGCTTCCTGGCTGAACAACAGAAACAACTTCCAGGACCAACCTGAGGGGTGAAGGAAAGTGAGGCATCATTATCACACCTTGCCCCACACTGGGCTGTTGCTGAGCCACTCCAGGACTCCTGCACTCTCTGGCCTCGCTTGTAAAAGCACTCCAGAGAGGAATGTCCAGAGGCCATTCCTTGTAAATATGAAATCAGAAGGAAAGTCTAGAGGACGTTGCTTTTTTTTTTCTAACATGAATTTGGTTTTCTTAATTATCCAGATATGGGTTGCAAGTGACATTAGAGTAGAGAAGATTTTCTATTAGTCTTTGTTACAGTCAGCCTACATGAGTATCACATGCACCTCAGAGCAATGCAGACAGGTTCTGTCGTATTGATGTGCACATTTCCTCATTCATTCATTCATTCGTTCCTATATGCATTCATTCATCCAGTAAGCATCATCTGATAGTCACCGAGAGCCTTCTGTGTAGATACAGCAGGGAGCAAAATGCCCGCTCCCATGGAACTTGTCATGACAGAGACAGCAAGGACGGATCATGTGTGGGGCGCAGAGGGAGGAATGATCTCACTGTCCTGTGCTCCCACTGGAGGAGGAATGCAAGTGAAGGGGGATCAGAGATAGAGGTGTTCCAGGTAGGGGACCAGCCTATGCAAAGACGCACAGGTAAAGGAGTGGTGCTTGTCCTAGTAGCTGCATGTCCTTTCTGGAGTGTGGGGACATCAGGCCTGAGAGAGGATGAGTAGGTGGACAAGACTCTGAGAGGCAAATAGGAGCTCCAGCCAGTGGCCCCGTCAGCCCTGTGGAAGAGCCCTGGCTTCATTCTGCACAAGAAGGGACCTAGAGCGGAAAGGCTGGAAGCAGAGGAGTGACCAGCCAGACTGTTCTATGCTCCAACAGGGCCCTCTGAGGGCAGTGAATTCAAACGGGGACAGCTCAACAGGGCCCCGCGTGGGTGTTGTCAGTGATTCTGCTGAGCAACTTGGTGAAAGTGAAGACTGAGGGAACTGGGTAGATCTGAGTGAGACAAGGAGATGGACTAGACAGGTGTTAGTGTGACCGACTAGGTGTGTGGTGAGGGGAAGGAGGGACCAAGGATGGCAACTGGCCCAGTACAGTGAAGGGGCCACGTGGAAGCAGGAATGACAATGGCCGCTGAGCCCAAGGGGGAGAGCTCAAGGAGAGAAGGAAGTCCCTTTTGAGGTGAGATTTCTGCCACTTGGAAATGTAAGCCTTACATGTAATAATATCACAGAGTAAGAAACTGGATACATATTACGTAGGTGAAGCTCCAAAAGATGAAAAGGAACAACATAAATAACGTGTTGGAACCAAACCAGAAGTCAGGCAATTAACTCATGCTGTTTTTGTAAGTAAGCTCATCCTAGAGTTTTCTCTTTTTCCAGCTGGAATCAAATAGTCAAATCTTCCCAGAATTGCAGATATAGAAATACTGCATGAGGTGAAGACACAAAACTGGCAATCATGCCAGAACCAGAGCCCAGCTCCTAGTGACCCCAGCCCTGGCTGCTCCTTCTAAGCCCCTATGTCTTCCCAAAGATGGTTTTGATGCAGAGTCAAAATGAGGGAAGAAAAATCTCAAGTTTTGTCATTTTTCTACTTTTTCCCATCTTCAGCCAGGTCCGCTCTAGCCCTCGCTACACCCAAAGCCTAGGTTTTCCTGTCCCCAACCCATCCACCAAAGGGGTCAGTGCCACCCCTGCTCCATCAGGACCCCTACATCTCAGCAGGGGAGCAGCTCCCCACGAGGGTCTCGTTTGGCTCCATGCAGACATCACCATGCACACACAGGCACCAGAGCTGAGAGGGACCTGTTGCCAGCAACTTCAGGACCTGCCAGATGTAGGACTCTGAAGAAAGGATTGGGGGTTTTTCTTGAAGTCTTGAAACATGGCTGGGGAGAGTAGGCGTTTCCATTTCATATGGGTGCCCCAACAAAATGCTGCAAACCAAGTGGCTGAAAAGGACAGGAATTTATCATCTCTCAGTTCTGGAGACCAGAAATCCAAGACCAAAGGGTCTACAGGTGATAGAGAAGGAGGTTCCAAGCCTTTCACTCAGCTTCCGGAAGGCTCGGGTTTCTTTGGCTTGTGGATGCCTCTCTTCAGTTCTCCTCAAACAGCGTTCACCCTGTGTGTCTTCATATCATCGTCCCTCTGTGTCCAAATTTCTCCTATATCAAGGACACAGTCATACTGGATTGGGAATCACCCAAATGACTTTGTTTTAACTTGATTGTCTCTATAAAGACCCTATTTCCAAATGAGGTCATTTCTGCAGTACTGGTGTTAATACTTCAACATATCATTCTGGGAGGACATAATTCAACCCATACAAATAGGTTTGCCCCTGGCAGCCTGGACCTAAGAGCTGCATGAGATAGGAGGCCATGTTGGTGTGCCCCTTCCTATGGAAAAGTAGACAAGTAGATATTGGAACAGCATTCCCGGTGTCTGGGCATGAATCTTCAAAATCCTCTATCTCACAAGGTATTTTAGCTGGGCATGAATATTCAAAATCCTCTATCTCACGATGTATTTTAGCTACTTCTGCTACCAAGTGGGACGACAGAGCCCTAAAGTGACTCCTGCATCTTTTTCACCTTGTGTGGGGTGGAGCTAGCATTCCAATCCCGCTCTAACTCCAAAGATGTGCTTCTCCCACTCACAATTGTTTCTTACCTGGGGCCCGCTAGGGAAGGGTGGGTCTCCACAGCTATTCTCTGCTCAAGTTACTGTGCTGTTCTGTATGATACCAACTTTGAAGGAAGAATGCCTTAGCTTAAATTACCCCAGTAGTAGGTAGCTCAGGACCCATTTGCAGGACAGTAGACAAGACGTTTGAAGACTGGGGGTGCTCTTGTCCTGCTGTGGAACCAGCTGGCGGTGCTCACCTCACTCTGCCTGCAGTAACAATAGATCCATGGGTACCTTGTGCATGGGTGAGGGAGCAGGCCACAGCCCATTCCTGGTCTCTCCCAGCCCCTCCTAAAGCTGCTCCTGAATGAATATGTAAACCAAGAAGACTCCAGTTGTATTCTATGCAAATTCAGCTTCCCCTCCCTCCAGCCAGATTGCAACCCTGGTGTCTTCCTGGACAGAAAACCCTAACGTGACTCCCAGCATCCCCTGGGCAGGGTATCATGGGAGCCAGCACAGGCCCAGTTCTCTTCTCTGCTGTGCAGAAAACAAGAACTTCAGTCACATCTCCCTGCCCAGGGATGAGCAAGTCCTGCCAGTCACCCAGCAGCCCCTCCCACCTCCGTCCCCCCAGAGCCCCTCCTGCCTCCTCCTCCCTCCCATCAGAAAGGCCCTTCCTTTCTCTGCCACCTGCAGCCCAGCTGCTGGCTACTCGTCTCCCTGAAGTCCTCTTTAAACACCATTTAAACTTGATGGGAAAACATTTGGCTTTTTCCTCAGACACTGTGAGAACAGTGGTGCTGCCCAGCCTCATTTCGTGGCCCACAGCAGGCTGGGGTCTGTGGGCCATGACCAGAGAGCAGGCTATGGGCTCCACCGCTGGAAAGCTTCCCACCACACTGCGTATGAAGATGTCTCCCGGGGAGGCAGGGTCTTGGCTTCATCTCACCTTCCTTTGAGTCAGTCAGTGAGAGAAAATTCAACAGACATTTGTGTGGAAACTACTTAGCGAAGGCGTAAACCACTGTAAAAAGGGATTCAGTGCTAAGGCATAACCCACGTCACTGAAGAGTTGACAATCTAGAATGGGATTTCTAATCCTCAACCATTCCTTCCATGAATTTCACCAACCTGAGTACTATTAAATGAGCACTTTTATTTTAGTCAACTCATTTTAGCTCCTTGTTTTCACAAAGTAAAGATTAAAATAAACTCATAATAATAATTTTTTAAGTCATTGGGTATTAACCTTCCCAAATCATCTTTAAGCCTCCAATAGTATGCTTGGATGACACAGATCGGTGGGCTGGGCAGACCCAGTACGGGCTGAGCAGGGGGGGTGTAATTGACGCTGTAGCTGCACACACTACAATTAGTGACCACTCTCTGTGGCCCAGGGCCCAGGTGCAGAATGTGACATTCATGCAATCCTATAATCACCACGATGACCTGAGAGGCCGGTAAACAACCGGCTGTGGGGAAACAGACACTCGTAAGGGAAAGTTGACCTTCAATGTTTATGAAGGTACTTGGTCTATTGACAAAAGTGGTTGAGAGAAGACAAGTACAGAGATGTGTCCAAAATGTAGATTGAGACCAAATTTTAGGAAGTCCTGATGCCCCGCTAAGGGGTTTTGATTCAACTCTAGGAGTTATGAGGAATCACCGGAGGTGTTTAAACTGTGCACTGAAATGAGCACATATGTGCTCTGAGGGTGGAGTGCTGAGAGCAAAGACTGCAGCACCAGGGAGGCTCAAGGTCACATTTGTAACCACAACCTGCTAGGCAGTGGCAGTGGGAATGAAGGAGAGGGACGGACAAAAGCATTGCATGCTGGCTGCAACAGCCGGGCCTTGGGGGTAGCAGAAAGCAAGGAAGACAGGAGGTGGGTACCCTGGGGTGATCCGGGATCTTCTGACTTACGTGACGCCGCACTGAGATGAAATAACGGTGGAGAGTGGGTTTATGAACTGATACCAGCGTGACCGGTTTTAGCTACACTGGAACTTGAAGCACCTTGAAGTGTTGAGGAAAGGTGGCCACAGGCAGCTGGAAACAAGATGGGCAGTCCGAGCACAGAGTGAAACTGGGGTGGGGGGCTGATCTAGGGTTCCTCCGCAAAGCTGGTGGTTACAGGGACAGACACGCCGGCTGGAAAGGAGCGCTGAAAACACAAGAGAGAAAGTGAAAGGGGAGTGGGTAGCAGATGCTGAGAGGGAGGTGCAGAAGGGGAGGTGGAACAGGGTGGGGGAGGAGGGCCGCACGGGATCAGCAGGTTCCGGGCCTGAGGCCCCACAACCCAGGTCTCCAAGGGGCATGGCCGGGCCACCACAGATCCCTCCTGGATTCCCTCATTTCTTTCCACATGGCCTTGTGTCGCTCCACCTCACGCGTGGGAGAACTGAGGCTTGGCAAGGCAAGGAAAACAATCTGCCCAATGTCGTGCAGTCAGTGAGGAGGGAAGCCATGACCTGATCCCAGTCCGATGAAATCGCGTTTAGGGCTTGATGGTTTAAACAGTCTTTCTCCCCCTACACTCGCCACTCCAGGGGCTTCTGCTCGTCCGATTTTCACATTCAAGGACACCTGTTCTTTCTCACTTGGTATAGTGTTGGGTCTCTGATGCATTGCTACAATGAAGCTAGACACATGCCCGCCCTCCCAGCATTCTGGGAGGCTGAGACAGGATAGTAAATTTGAGCCCCTCCTGAGCAACTTAGCAACTTACCAAGACCCTGTCCCAAAATACGCATTTGAAATGGCTGGGGATGTAGCTGTATGTGAAGGTCCTGTGTTCCGTCTGTAGTACTGAAAAGAAAAATTACTGCAATGGGCATGTTATTTTGAGCGCTAGGAAAAAAGAAAAAGAAAACCCTGCACAACGAGGGAATAATTCAAAGTTGTGAAGGGAGGCTAAAGGAGCAGCTGCCCTTCAGGGTCCCCTTTTGCCTCCTCTCCTGTGATTGTCACATTATCTGGGGGAGCAATGTTGTGACAGCTGAGACGCCTCAGTCCCATCACCATTGTCAGCTTGAGGACGAGGGCACAGACCACACCCAATTTGCTGGGTTTTAATATGTACAATAGATACGCGCGAACATCACAACTGTCAATTTTAGAAATTTTCATTACCTCAAAAGAGGCCCTGTATCCTTTAGCTACCAATCCCCCAACCTGGCCCCACCCTGTACCAAGCCACTAATCTATATTCTGTCTCAATGAATTTCTCTGTTCTGGACGTACATATAAACGGAGTCACGTAATGTGTAACGTTATATGATTGGCTTTTTTAACAGCATAATGTTTTCAAGATTTGTCCATCTTTATTAATACTTTCCTCCTTTTTGGGCCAAGTAGTGTTCCGAGGTGTGGATATACCATATGCTGCTTATCCCTGTGTCCGTCATGGACTTGTGGGTTGTTTCCACCACACAATACTGCTGTGAGCTTTCACCTTCACTTTCGTGTGGACATTTGTCTGAGAGTGACAAGAATACTTTTCCTGTGTTTTCAGCACAACACAGTGAAGTTAAAGGGTCGATTCAGTTCCCCTGAAGCCTCTGATGGTGTTTAGCTGTGAGCTGTGACTTCCTCAGACCTGACAAAATAATCTTCCATCTTGTTTCTCATTCACTATGACTATGCTTTTCTCCATTCTTCAGGAACTGATGAAGCAGCCATCATTGAAATCCTGTCGAGCAGGACATCAGATGAGAGGCAACAGATAAAGCAGAAATACAAGACGAAGTACGGCAAGGTGACTGTGGGCGCCCGGCAGAGGCTGGGCCCTGTCCCAGGCAGGGTGGGCGTCAGAAAGCTTTGGTGAATTAGCCCAAGAGGAAGACTGAAACAACCATTTAAAACTTTTAATTAGCTTTGGAAAAACTGAAATTGTTTTGTTAACTTAATAGCCTGTGAAGTCAATACTCCAACTCATTACTCTTCAAATTGATTTCATTTTTTGTGAAGTATTTGGTCATTTTTTCCATTCATTTTGAACTAATTCCACATAACTTGTGGATGGGCCAGTGCTATGAAGAGTCACTTTCTACTGGTGGGTTTTTATGTAGGAAGTTTTCATTTATTCAATATCCTTAAAGTGATGTTTATATTCTTCCTAGGTTAATATTACCAAAAAAATTTTTTTAAAACAGTCATTTCTTAAAGCATCATCACTTCTTTCTTTACAGTTTATTCCTTTTTATTCTCATAACTGTTGATGATGCCGTTATATATAAAAATCTTTAAGAATATATATTAGGCTTTCTTATTTCCTTATTAATATATAATGAACACAACTTAACGTTTTCTTGATGTCACTGGAATTATCATTAGGCAGAGTGAATATAATCATTGTGCTGTATTCTCATCCATATTTATAAAGCCTTCACAGTCTCAGTCACTACAAGTAGATCTATGTAAAGAGAGAGAAAGTTGGGTTTCCCACCTGATGTGTGTCTTAATCACTTTCTTGTCACTGGGACACAGTGCCTGGTTCCCACAGGTTAAAGGGGGAAAGGTTTATTTAGCTCACAGTTTGTAGAGCTGGTTCCAAAGCAGAACCGCAAAGCAGAGGAGAAACAGGTCGTGGCAGGGCGGGCAGGGAGCAGCAAGCCTGGTTCCATTTCCCTTTCACCCATCCAGGCTACAAGCCTGTTGGCTGGTTCCGCCCATGCCCAGAGTGGGGCCTCCAGCAGCCACAGCCAGACCTGTGCTAAAGCCAGTCAGTGGGCTGATCCAGCTTTCATGCTTTTGATCTAGCCACTCTCCAGAGCCCCACCTGAGAGCCCCTGAGGCCTTGGGGGGACATCTAGTATAAGCTTAGCAACACTGGCCAGGAGGAAATCTCTTCAGGCTTTGATCTCACTTGTAATAAAAAGAGGCACTTACCTTCTACTCGTGTCTCCGTGAGAACGTCAGCGTGCACCACTAACCAAGGGTAGGTGGTAGGTGTGATGCTTTCCATTTTACACATAAGAACAGTAAAGCTCATAAGTTTAAATGACTTGTGTGAAATCACACATATAGGAGAGGGGGCACATATAGCTGATAGGGAAGGAGGGAGAGCGAGGCATGTGGCACACGTTTCTCGTCTCAATCACTCTGGGAGGCTGAAGCAAGAGGATCCCAAGTTGAGCCCAGTCTGGACAATTTAATAATTTGGCAAGACCCCGTCTCAAAGTAAAAAAAAAAGAAAAGAGGGCCTGGGAAATAGCACAACATGAAAGCCCTAAATTCAATCCCCAGTATCACAGAAAAAAAAGGGGAGGGGAAGGTAAGAAGAGAGAAGGAAAGAGGAAGGAAGGAAGGAAGGAAGGAAGGAAGGAGGAAGGAAGGAAGGAAGGAAGGAAGGAAGGAAGGAAGGAAGGGAAGAAGGCAGGGAGGGAGGGAGGGAGGGAAGAAGGGAGGGAGAGAAGAGGGAAGAAGGGAGGGAAGAGAACCAGGAAGCCTTCTGACTGCAAGGCCATCCCCGTAAGACCCAGTGGCATGAGCAGAACTATTTATTTATGTTCATACTGAATGGTCCAGAAGGCTGTGCTTTATAGTTTTCATTAATCTCTTCGCAATCGAGGTTGTCAATATCATTTTTATAAAAGTCAGGGAGTTTCTGGTTTAAGCGTATTTAATCGAATTGGACGACCTTGAACTTTCATCCTTGTCCGTGCCTAACTAGCAGTCCCCAGGCCGCATCTCTATCAGTGTGGAAGGTCAGATGCAGCTGCAGTTGGAAATATGAGTAAACAAAGGCCTAGGGTGGCTCTGCTAAAAGGAAGTAAGCATGTGATAGCACAAAACCCTGTGAGGTCTTCACTGGCCAGACATTTGCCCTCTCTCCTGTTCTCAGCTGTGTTTCAGAGAGCTGAGAACACGAAAGAGATGTGCGTAACCGTGGAGGATGTCAGAGGTGTCGAATCTGAGTCCCCACGTCTGCTGAGTCAGAGCCCCTAACAGACTAACTGCCCATCCAAGGCAGCCAGCTGGTCAGCAGCAGAGCCAGGGCTACCCTGCGCCCGCTTCTCTGGCCTGGCCGAATTAAACACACAAGATTGCTTTTCATGGTTTTGGCTTATTCAAGTAGGCACCTAGGATTTCTCTTCCCTGTGGGTCCACTTAATTTCCATCTGACCTGGAAAAGTAGCCCCACTTTGCAGGTGGATTTGTACACCTTCTCAGGGTCTGCCTCAGGGGGAGACCTCTCTTAGAACAGAGGCCCCAGGGCCTCACAGAATCAGCTGCCAGCCTAGAGCTCAGAAGCTCACTTGAGAAACAGCCGATTTGCCTCCTTTCAGAAAATTCCTTTCATCGTGGAATAACAATGATAAAATTGTCCTATAGTATGTGTAACAATTAGCACTTACTGAGCACTACAGCGGGCCAGGCTCTACCTGATGTGTGCACAGCTTCTACCACTGAATTCTTCCAACAACCCTGTAAGTCGTGTTATTCTTTTCATTTTTAGGTGAGAAATTGAGTTTTCCAAAGTGGCAATGCTTCTGTGACTGTGCTGTAGCCAGCATGCCCGGCTCTGAGGAGCCAGCCCAGCCCTGCTCTAACTGTGGTCCCTAGGCCCAGGGTGGCCTGCCAGCCTCCAGTCTGGCCCACCCTGGGCTGATGCTCTGCAGAAGGTCCCTCACCAAAGTCAGGGCATTGACTGTCCTGGTCAAGCTGAGCTCCCCTTCTGGAAGTTTCCTTACGAAAGTAGCTCTTCAGAAGGAGGCAGGGAGGAGAGAGCAGTCGGCTGGCTTGTCATAAGAGGGTGCCCTGCAGAAAGATGAAGATGGAAGCTGCTGAGAACAGGCCCCAGAGGTTTCTGGGCTTCTTCCTGCTGGAGCTCCGTGCCCTTCTGAGGAGTCCAGAAGATAACCAGCTGGTTTTGCTCCTATTTTACCAAGACAACCTGGTTATTTTATTGCCCCCACAACAAACACAGCTGTTAACAGAGGCCCCATTTGCCCTCAGAACGAGCAGACCCGCTTAGAAAGTCGCATCTACGTTTCAGTCTCTGCTAGTTGAGTGCACAGGCACAAATTCTTCATCCTCAGGCTCACTAATGCCAATAGCTCTCTCGCCAGGTTTTCCAGGCTGTTTTGAGGATTCACTGAGAAAAGCTTTCTGAGCCCTAAGCTGTTCTGCAAGTGCTATTATGGTCTCTGTTTTAGAGTTTCCTTGAGGGTCTTCAGCTCCAAGAAGGAAACCTCTTGCTTCTCTGCCAGCCCTGGGGCGAGATGGATAAGCAGTCCTAGTGACCTCTGTCCTCAAGCAGGGCACTCTTTTCAGGACCACTCCACATGTCCTGGGGCACCCTGAACCCATGCAGCAGGGCAGATGGACACCTGTCCTCTTCTTGGGCCATTCCCACTCAGGTTTCGGTGCTTCCTGCAGGACCTGGAGGAGGTGCTCAAGAGTGAGCTGAGTGGAAACTTCGAGAAGACAGCCTTGGCCCTTCTGGACCGCCCCAGCGAGTACGCCGCCCGGCAGCTGCAGAAGGCTATGAAGGGCGTGGGCACAGATGAAGCTGTGCTCATTGAGGTCTTGTGCACAAGAACCAATAAGGTCAGTCCCATGCAGGCAAGCCCCAGCCCCAAGGAATGTCCACACGCCCATGACAGGTGGCTTCAGCCCCTGGAGGGAAGCCACTCCCCTGCATTCTGTCCATGGCTGAGTGTGAATCTGGGCAGAGATGCCATGCAGGAGGGATATTGCCCCAGACTTCTCGACTGTAGCCCTAGTGTTGCTGCCCCTGGCTTGACAGAGCAGATCCTTTTGGAAGAGCTATGTCAACTCAGTTTGTTTTTTTTTTTAACTGGCACACATTTTTCTGTGTAGGAGATACAGTTCTGTTTTACCTTTCCCAGCCTGACTTTTTAGGTCTCCTGGCACAAGTAAGCAGTCAGTAGCCTATGTTTGTGCCACTGCCCGGTCTATGGCTGTTATCTAGCATAAAGCACACAAAAGGCTCTAACTAATCAGGAAGGTGGTCATGCCCAGGCTCTCAGCAAGTATCCTCAGTGGCTGCCAGCCCCAACCCAAGGGATTCTGCAGGTTCCTTTCAGCCTACCTCCCCCGAGTCCCTTGGGCATGTGCCACCATTCTGGGAACAGAAAGAGCATTTGGTAAGACCCAGCAGGAGCTCATTTGTCTTCGGCTCCAGAATCCAAGAGGGCCAAAGACTCCATCAAGGTAAAGATGGTGCACAAATCAAAAGTAGGAGTCCCCCCTCCATTTCCATCCATGACAGTAGAGCGGGGAAGCCCAGTAAGGCAAAAGCCCGACATGCTGAGGCCTCCCAGGAAGAAACTAACTCCAGCAAGAGCTGGAGTAGACAGCAAGGACAATCTGAAGCCCTGCTATTGAAGTGTTACTTGAAGCCTAGAGTGCTGGCTTCCTCTCAGCCTGCTAGGCCGGGTACAAGTACAGCCGCTTTCCCAGAGCCACGCTGTGGCTGCAAACACATCTCCCTGAGGCCCCCGGCTGGAATCCTCTTCCTTCGCCACTTCAGGAGTTTGGGTTAGCGCACTGCCCCCAAGAGGGCTCGGCACAGACTGCGGGTCACACGCCAGGAGCTGCGAGCCTCACTGTCCCTCTTTGTGTCCACTCTCTGTGAAGCACGGAGGCTCCGGCAGCAGGACGTCCAGATCCCCACAAGTTGTCACCTGTCGTCCCCACCGCCCACTGCTGTCCACCACCACCTTCCAACTTGCACTTAAACCTCTCGCAGGAGACTGCAGGGAAGTGCCTGCTCTCACACGCTGCAGGTCAGGTGTAACCTGAGGCAGCACTGAGATGGGCCACTCAGTACAAGACGCTGGTGTGTCAAACAGTTCCTCCCAGTGCACGCCCTGGAGAGAAGCCTCTCCCATAGTAGCAAGTTGTTTAATAGGAGGCTGCTAAATACACTGTGGGTTGTCATAGGATGGGACAGTTTGTATCCCTTTAAGAAACTGTGGGTGACTATCTGGATCTCCAAAACATAACAGGGTGATAAAATAAGTCACAGAATGATTACTGTATCCCACTGTCTAAGCACATAAAACATCACAAAACAATTCTCTACATTTTTAGTAGCCACATACATGTTAACTAGAAAAGAAAATTACCTGTGAGATACACACTGAACTTTTAACACTAGATGTGGTACAGATGGGAAAGGGAGACTGGGTGAAGACATGGTGAGAGAAGGTGCAAGCTGTAATACTTTCAGGGGACTTTTTACTTTTAACTGACTATCACATTTTTGGGAAAGAGGAAGTACTGTATGTTGTAATTTCTGTGTGCAATGTATAATTATCATATTTGAATAGCTATGCTTCCAATACCTTGCTGATTGTTTCATTTTGATGAGAAAACTCAAAATCCTCCTTCCTCCTGTTTTGGAATATGTATTATTGTTAAACGTTGTCACCCCACTAGACAAGACAGCACCACCACTTACTCCTATGCTCTGTGACTTTGTGACTTGTCCTCATCTCTTTTCTCCTCATCACTTCTTCCCCGGCCTTCCCAGCCTCTGATGACCACCGTCCTGCTCTCAGCTTGCATGACATCAGCTTTGTCAGGCTCCACAGATGGGGAGATTGTGAGGTATTTTTCTTTCTCTGCCTGACTCATTGCACCCAACATAATGTCCTCAGGTGCAAGGGCATGGCAGAAGATGACAGGGTGATTTCACTCAGGTTATGGATGAGTAGGGTTCCACTGTGTAAATTCACCCCATTTTCTTTAACCTTTTTTCCACTGATGGACACCTAGGCTGATTCATTTTATCTCTAAGGAGAATGTATGTATATGTCCTCTGTGTGTCTGAAAAGCTGGCACAGAGAGGGTCCTTCACACCCTGGGAACTTGCTGCAGCCTAGGAATGATCATTTTAGGAGTCTGTCATCAAGACATCCTGTGTCCAGAGATGCCTCTGCCTCCTCCCTGTGTGTCTGATTGCTTCTCCTCACCTTGGATATTCACGTGTTTTCATTGCCTTTCTAGGAGATCAGCGCCATCAAGGAGGCCTACCAGAGGTGTAAGTGATCTTTTGCTCTGCCTTTGGAGAAACCATGTTCCTTTCAGAACACTTCTGGGAGCTGGATAATCTTGCTTTCTCCTCTTTTTCTTCCTCAAAAGTATTTAACAAGAACCTTGAATCAGATGTCAAAGGTGACACAAGTGGGAACCTGAAAAAGATTCTGGTGTCATTGCTGCAGGTAAGAGCATGTAGGTCTTGTCCATTGTATGATGTTAGAAAATAATCCTTGGCAATATCGTATGTAATGAAAAAAGCAATCTAGATCAATGTTTCATTCTTTTATGGAGTGGGAAGTTATGCAGTAGGGATTTCTCCTCTGCTTGCCACCTGCCCAGTCCTTTGCAGCTTACAGTCTCCCCTGGTTAATGAATCTGCTCAGTAAGCAAAGCCACTCTGACTGGGCAAGGAGGAGACAGCCTCAAGAGATGGGTAACTCAGCCCTGGTGCACAGCTGGGAGACAGCCCAACAGCACGACTCAGGCCTTCTGGCTACAAGCAGGGCCCTTCACAGAAGTGCAACTCGGGCCCTACTTCCAGGACTCACCCCAAGTCGACACCTGTAGGAACCACTGCTGGGAACTGCTAGGGCACAGGGATTTTATAGTTGGCCTGTTGGGACTCAGCCTCGAGCCTCAGACGGACAGCATCTGTGCCCTTGCCAACATGCCAGCTTCACAGCCTGTCCTATCTCTCCCACTGTGGACAGAGTCCAGCCAAAAGCAAAAGCGAGCCGGAGTTGCCTGCAGCAGGAAAGATTTTCTTCCTGCTGTTTAAAAAATGTCACAGACTTACAGCCCAAAGCCGCAGAGCCCTGTGGTCTCAGTGCCGTGGTCAGGAGAGCTGGTACAAACGATCAGAGCCTTCACTGAGCATCTCTCCCAGCTGAAATCAGCCCACGCAGCCATTCCCTAGAGGATCGGGAGAATTACTCTCCTGGTGGTCTTGTTTTCTTGCCAACCAGAGACCACCACCAGCTGCTAGAGATCACTGCTTCCTGCCATGTGGGTCCTGTGTTCCTCTTCTAGTGCTCTTGGTTAACTATCTCAGATCCATCTTGGAATGAGAATAGATAGAAATACAGAGGGGTGAAGGGGTAGTTATGTAGCTCAGGCTGGCTTTGAACTCACTATGCAGCCCAGGCTAGCCTCAAGCTCACAGTAATCCTTCTGCCTCAGTCACCCAAGTGCTGGGATTACAGGCAGGGGCCATCATGCGTGTAATATAATATATATTATAATACAATATAAATGGCCATCTGGCCTCCTCCAAGCCAGCAGGAACTTATCGCTCTGACTTCTGTCTCTGACCTTCAAGATGTCTCACCCGATTGGATCAGGCCCGCCAAAGATCATCTGCCTTTGGATTCATTTAATTGCTTAGGGACCTACATGACAACTATAGGGCTCATCTAATATAACATAAGCACAGTGGTGACATCTCAAGATATGCACTCAAGGGAGCCGGTGTGTGTCACCTGGAGTCGTCCTACAATTCCACCTGCCACACAGGGCTTAGGGTAGACTTCTGTGTCCTTCCGTGACCAGCTCTAGGAGTCCTTTGGCACAGGAGCTCTGAGTGGTGACACTGGATATTTTGGAGGGAAGATTATTTGTGGTCCTAGGACCAACCTAGGCAGCATCCTAGGTTGCTGTCAACCTGCTCTGAGGTCAGTATGAATGACCTCTGTTTCTTTTTTTTTTTTTTTTTTTTTTTTTTTTTTTTTTTTTTTTTTTTTTTTTTTTTTTGCGGTACTGGGGATAGAACTTAGGACCCTGCGCTTGCTAGGCAAGCGCTTATTCCACTGAGCTATATCCCCAGCCCGACCTCTGTTTCTAATAGGGGAAAAAAGACAACATTCTTGGAGGCTGAGTCAGGAAGACTGCAAATTTGAGCTTAGTCCATGAAACTTAGCAACTCAGTGAAACCCTGTTTCAAAAAACAAAATAAAAACATGTTATAAGGCCTAGAAAAGGAGGTCATGTTCCCAGCAGGAGAGCAAAAGACAGGGGTGAGGGGAAGAGGGAGGGGGAGAAGGAAGGGGAAGGAGAAAGGGAAGGGAGGGAGAGGGAGGAACAGGGAGAGGAGGAGGGCAGGGGAGGGGGGAAGGAGAACCCTGTCCTGACAGAAGCTGCGCTGTTTATCCTCCGCACCCAAAAGATGGCAGCAAAGAGCAGGTCCTGCAGCGTGGCCAGGCTGAGCTGAGCTCTTTGGAGGCCTCCCCACTAAGGTCACTCTGTACCCAGGGCTCTCTCTGTTTTCTGCGGTCAAGGAAAAGCTGGAGTTAGGAACAATGTGTCCCTGTTCTAGGCTGACCGTGATGAAGGGGATGAGGTGGACAAGGAGCTGGCCGGCCAGGACGCCAAAGATCTGTATGATGTAAGTGTGCAAAAGGCACCAGGCTCCACAGCTTCCTTGTTTTTCAATGTATTAGCATTGTTTTCAACAAATGCTTCTTTATTTTATGCAAATGAGTTACTTGAGAGATAAGTTTGATCTTTAAGAAATAAATATATGCTTATATGTATCTGTTCAGATCATATATAAAGATTTGTTCCTGTTCTCAGATCTGGGCTTACCCATCTCGGATCCATTTTGGAATGAGCATGAGTATAAATAATGTAAATAAATATGTGAAGAACATCTGTGTGTCAGGAGACTAGAAAGCTAGTCAACCCGTCTGACTTCTATTCAGTGCATATTTCATGGCCCCTGTGAGTGCAGCCTGTTCAGAACTGTCTGTCCACTCAGTCTTCTCACAAAGTCCTTGTCATGCTATTGCCCTTTGCCCTTAGGCAGGAGAAGGCCGCTGGGGCACCGACGAGCTTGCCTTCAATGAAGTCCTAGCCAAAAGAAGCTACAAGCAGTTGCGAGCCACCTTTCTGGCCTATCAACTTGTAAGTACACTGCCCTGAGCCCTGAAACCGGCTTCCCAGAGAAGCCCAGGCCTTGGGGACGGATCTGGGGGATCCTGTAAACCATGGTTCTTGGTGTGGGCTCAGGCCCAGGATGTTGCCAGAATCCTACAGTGCTCAAAACAGCCCTGCAGGGAAGAAAAACCACCTGCAGATGTGGTGAAGTGGAAGGGACGAGGGAAGCAGAGATGTCAAGCGCTAGAGCCAAAGATGGGACCAAAGCGCCTTCTTTTGTAAAGCAGGGGCTACGAGCACATCAGCAGATGTTCAGAGAGTTACAGTCAAAGTTCAGAGAAAGCCTCAGAAAAGAACCTGATGTCTGATAAACGTGCAAATGTCAGTTCTTGTTTTTATTATTCCAGTTAACAGTTGGGCTAGCAGTGCCTACCACTCTTGGATGGATATATTATACTTCAGAGACAGGTTCTTGAAGAGACGTGCATAAATTGTTCTTAATCTCATGATCGTTTTCAGCCGGCAAAGCCAGTTAGCTAGTTTGAGAGACTCAGTGCTAAGTCCTCCCTGGAAAGAAATTTTAATTTGCAAAAAGCCGTAAGTGGGGTATCAGATATTCCTTTTCTTTGCTTGTTTGTTTGTTCATTTCCTCCTTCTTTATCTTTCTCTTTCTTTCTTTTTTTCCCCTATTTTATTTCTGTAGAATGTTTTTACTGATTCAAAGCACATCTACGCCCTGTATGTCATTTCACTTTTATAATAGCATAACTATAATGTAGCTGAACAATTACTGTGGCCCACAGCTGCTAGACACGGACAGCCTGCCTGTGAGGAAGCCTTGTTGACTTATCAGGACCACACAGCAAGTCAGTAGGGAAAAGTGGACAAGAACTCCAAGACTCCCTGGCCCGAGCTCCTACCTCTGCCGGAGCTGGCTGCTCCTCACTCAGAATAGACTTTCCTATATGTTGCCAGCAGAGGAAAAGACAACAGAACTCTGGAATTTTGTTGTTTCTGTATGCAAGCCTCAAGGGCCCTGTGCTTTCAAACCAGGAGTCCTGATCTAAGGACCCTGCTCCCCCCCCCCCCGCCCCCCGTCTCTGTGCCTGGAGCCATGTGGCCTCTGTGCTGGGGAATTCACCAGGACCCAGTCCTTTTCCCACATGACAGGAGCCACAGTTGGAGTTTCTGAATATGGCTGTCATTGGTGGTCACTATGGAGACACACACACACACCAGTGTGTGGATGTTCGCATACCAGCATCTGCGTGACCTAGTGGCTGCGTACCTGCAAGGACACTCTAAGCCAATACAATGTCTTAAAGTTAATCCTGAGATAACAGCATCAGGATCACTTGAGAAACTGTCAATGAAAACTCTCAGCTTCCACCCTGGACCTACTAAGTCAGATGCCCTAGGGCTTCCATAAGTTTTAGTAAGTCTCCTGAGTGATTCTGATGCATGCTGAAGTTTAGAAAACCTGCCCTATGCTACTAGAGTAATGACCTTGGGCATGTTATGAAGGGTTCTTTGCCTCCATTTCCCAACTGTCAAATAGGGTTAATATTACCTACTTCGTAGGATTAGTAAGAACTGCATGAATTAATAGAAGTAAGCACTTAGTACCTGTTGTGTAGTAAGCACTTGATAAACGCTGGTCAAGCACCAATAACCAGAGCAAGAGCTCCGATGCACAATAAGGCCAATTATGGATCTGATGACTCTACAGGAAACGAGCGTTCACAATGCTAGGAATATCGCTGTGTTCCAGAAGCCTTGCTCCGGTGTCATTCATCTTGATCACTGTTAACTTTTTAGGAGCTGATCATGCTCTTAAGGCCCCGCATTCCGTAAGTTGTTGATGATTTCTGTCCAAAAGCACAAAATGCTAGAGTGAGATCACTGGAGTGTATTATACAGTAAGATCATCTTGGTATCGAGGTGAATTTTAATTTTTGGCACCAAATTCAGTGTTTTGCCCATTATTTGCCCTCCAAGTATGAAGCTTAATTTCTGATGGTCTCAGCAATCCCAGCCCAAGCAACAGGGCCTCCCCACACCCCTGCATTGTGCAAGATTATCACAGTCCCAAATTCCACCAGGCATGATCAGCCTTTGGCTCTTACACTTCAGTTACCAGAGGCCGAGTGCGGAGGGCTCTCTCAGCACACTGGTCAACATGGGGGGTCGATTTAAAGAGAAAGAAAAATCACCGGAGAACCTGTTACAAATGAGAATTCTCTGTCTCCCTCCTGGACTTTATAATATAGAATATTCTCCTATACTTTTAGGATCTGCCTTATTTCTCTAATAACCTCCTAGAGGCACTGTGGCCTGTGTAGTTAGACCCTCTGAGCCTCGTTTGCAGTCTACCTCTTAATGTGTTTTTGTTCTGAGATCAGAAAACTTTGTTCATCCAGATAGCCCCCTAAGTATTAGATGTTCCAGTGACTGAAAGGGAAAGCTTGCAAAGGAGGATACCAATAGCCCAGGTCAGTGCTTTGTTTCCACAGAGTTCCATGGAGGTCATGGATATGCTCAGGAGTTGCTGGGATGGAGTGAAGCAGTAGGAGAAGAGGAGGATGTGCAGTCTCGGGGGGACTGTGTGAAGGGTGCCCCCTGGAGTTGTTCGAGGAAGTGCTCCTGAAGGCAGAACACAGCATCGATGCCTAGGGACAGGGAGGAAACCATCTCTTGCAGCCACTACTGCACAGCTGCTCTACCTGTCTGCTTTTATCTGTCTTACAGGCTAAGAGTCTATAAAATTGTTTTTAAAAACACTATTCTGCCCTAATACCGTTTCTCTTAACAATAGAAACAGTAAATGGTTTACTGCGACAAGTTTTTAGTAAACACAGACTTGTATAAACAAAATGAAGTCTTGAAATGCAATCTCAGGGGCTGGGGATATAGTTCAGTGGAATAAGTGCCTGCCTGGCATGTGCAAGTTCCTAAGTTCAAATCCCCGGTACCACAAAAAAAAACAACATCAATAGAAATGCAATCTCAGCCTACATGACAAGAGCCCTGTATCTGGGGAAGTGACACCCACCCCTTCCAAAATACCACCTCCCATGTCGCACCTAGAAAGGCAGGGCAACTAAGGAAGGACAGGGTTGAGATCCCCTTCCCCTCTGAGTCTGGTTCCCATTGCCAACACAAAGACATCTAGACAGGCGAGCAATGGCTGGGCATGCAACAAGGAGCTTTGCTACATCCGAACCCTCCCTCCCCCCATGTTGTCCCTGCATCACAAGAGTGTTTGTTTATCTATGATTTCATAATAAAAAACACAAACTCCACTGCTATGCACTCAGGGTCCCAATAACCTATAAGATCAATTGTGTTGTATTCATAAGAGATAATTTCTAGAAAAAGGCGAAGTGCTCAAATCCAGCAAAGCACCTTCCTTTCTCTTTCTTTGCTTGCCCTGAGCTTGGCCCAGGCACTATTTGTGTTAAAGAGAGTCACAATTTACTCTAACTTTAGCTTCTGTAAATATTTGGAAAGAAATCTAATGCATAATGCTGTGCAGAGCACCATGTGAGCTGCTAGTGAATATAGGACCATCTGCACTCACCCCAGAGCGAAGGAAAGCAGTTTTGGTTGTGGTCAGCCACTGGGTCCCAGCCCATGCAGTCCACTCAGTCAGGAGCCGTATGTCAGGTTCTCATCATGAACCTCACAACTGCTACTTATTTCCCCTCCATGCGAAGTGGCAGGGTCCCCAGTCCCAAGGTGAAAGAGGCCAGGGAGATGCAGGTGGCACCACCACATACAAGGCAAGAGGCCCCCACAAGGCAAGACACAGAAAAGAATTTCCTTACAGCAGCAGCACTAAATCTGGGAGAGTTTAGCACATGTTATAAGAAATCAATCCTGAGAGTGCTAAAACCCAATCCAGAACTAACAGCTGGACTTTGCTTGTCTTCCAGCTCATTGGCAAGGACATGGAAGAGGCCATTGAAGAAGAAACATCAGGAGACTTGCAGAAGGCCTACTTAACTCTTGGTGAGGCAGAATTAGAATCCCTGTGCTGGGTTGGGCTCCCTAGAACCATATTTGAAGACTGAGGTCCACGTGCAGCAGGATTTTAGGGAATAGGTTGGGAAACAACACATCGGAGCAACACCAGGCAGAGGACAAACTGAATGTGATGCCAGTCCTGTCACACAGGGACCTCTGCAGCTGAGATGTCACAGTGAAGCAGGGGAGCCAGGTCTCCACAGCCCACATCAATCAGTCATTGGGGGCTAGCTGCACGTGGGGGTATTTGCCACCTTGGGCAAGTCAGCTTTGTCACTTGGAGGCAGTTGCTAGGGAGGGACCTAGCTATGAGCAGTCAGCAAGCAACTCTTAGAATAAGCATCTCAATTCCAAGGAGGGCATCATGGTCCATTACTAAGCAACCCTACTGAGACAAGGAGTCCCTAAAACAGCTATCAGTGGTCCAAGACTAGTATCTAGCCTCGGGTCACAATTTAAGGTTCATTTGACACACACTGAGCAGTACCCACATTTAAGGTCCATGAACAAGTCTGCCCAGTGGCTTCAGGGTTTCCTTTCCAATTCGTTTCCTTTCAACATTTGCAAAAAGTGAGATCTATTTAGAAAGAGAGAGGAGGGAGATGTGGTTTTTGACCATGCCAAGCAAACCCCAGGACCTTCTCTCTGGGTTCTGCCCAGAGGCAGGAAATAGCAGAGAGATGGGCATGAGGCCATGTCTGGCAGGCTTCTTTTTGCTTCCTGCAAGCTCTGGAAGGAAAGCATTGTCCATTGTCCACACTGCTGGGGGTGGGGGGAGTCCAGGTCACCATCCCAAATGGCACAAGAAATAGAGGGACTCATCCCCAAAAAGGAAGAACCCAAACAAGCAGCCCTGGAAGTCAAACAATGTGCTCAAGTTGCCAAAACTGTTAGTTTTTTTTTTTTAAACAATGACAACTGGCTTTTTTCCCATCCATGCCTGTATTGCATTCAGCTGCATGGGATGTGTACTGTAATATACAGGGGTGTAAACTCCCTGCTGTCACTCTTTGCCCATGCTGGACACTGGACACATCTGAGCTGTAGCATGGATAACTGTTCTGGGGACTCTAAGGGAAGGTCAGTTAAGCAGATAGAGGGCTCTACTCACGCCTGGTTCTGAGGCCCCAAATGATTGTCCACTTGCAATGTGGAGAACTGGAAAACACGAGCGTGTAATTGGAAAACAGCAGCCCAACCCCTCCATGACTTAACACTGACTCAGCACCTTCCTGGCCCCAGGGGATGTGCTAGGTACCAGGATCAGAGGCACAAGAGGCCCAGTTCTTGCTCTTAAGGAGCTTAATGTGCACAGAATTTGCATATGACAGATGAGGACACAGTAGAAGCAACAAGCAGAATAAAGAGTGTACAGAGGAGAGGGAAGCCAGTTCTTAGGGTTGGAAGCCACCAGTTGCTGTCCTCAGTGGCAGCAAAAGTGAAAGTGAAAAGACCTTGAGAATAAACTGCAGAGAGCACATGGCTTCATAACCATTTGTGCTAGACATTCTCCAGCCTGCTCCCATTCAACACAGAAAGATGTCCGTTTCTAGCTAAAATCTGAAGAATAGGCTGAGACCTTTAAGTGACTGCTACCAAGAACACCACTTCACAGCTGGGGTCCACAGACCGGAATCAGAATCTACTGTTACCATAGTTTCCTGGTCCCCATTCGAGATTTCCCAAGAAAAACCTGGAGTGGCACAGAGCGCAGGAAGAGATTGTCTTGTAGTCAGTGAAGTTTAAGAACCCTGCTTTTTTCCCACTACAGTACTGGAGATCAGACCTCAGGAAGCTCTACCACTGAGCTACACCCCCAGTCCTTTTTTCTTTTTGAGATAGTCTTGCTAAGTTCCCCAGACTGGCCTCAAGCTCTCCATCTTCCTGCCTCAGCCTCCTGAGTAGCTAGGATTATAGACCTGTGCCAGCACATTCTGCCTCCCCTGCTCCTTGGAGGTCCTGAGGAGCAAGGGGCAGTGCAAGAAGCTGGCTGCCCTTTTCTTTCATGCCTTCCTAGCTGTCCCCACCCAACCTTTTTAAGACTCCTGCTGCTGCTAACAACAGAAGTTGCTTCCCAGGCATAGATTATCTAAGAAAAGTCGAGGCTTTCTCCCCCACACTATCAGGAAACAGAGATGTCAAGGGAGAACCCCCTATGCAGGTAGGTCCAGTGTGCAAGGACTTTGACAGACAGTGGTTACAGCATCGATCCATGTTGCATGGGAAAGGAGGACTTTGTAGGTAGCAGTGGTTCCAATTGTCAAGGTACTTCAGTAAGTTTCAAATGTCCTACTCCACAAAGTAGCATACAGCTTCCCACCACCACCACCACCATCAGCTACAACCCAGGAGCTTTTGGATTGTTCTCAGGATAAAGAAATCAGATACCTGTGTCTGTTTGTGGTATAGCTCAACCCAAGGCTTTCCTCCTGCCACCCTGAATTACATCCCCAGCTGACCCCTTCTCCTCAGCCTCCTTTTTGACAGAATCTCACTTAGTTGCTAAGTTGCCCAGGATGGGCCCGAACTTTTGAATCTTTTTGCCTCTGGCAGATACAGTTCCCGTCACATAAGGTCTGTGAAGCTGGGGTGCCCAGTGGAGCAAGGGAGCCAGATCTCCGCACCCCAGAGTGCTGAGATTACAGGCATGTACCTCCATACCTCTAGCTGTAGACACGTTTCTGGGTTTTTCTTTTCTACTCAAACTCTGCTGGCTTCTATGTGGTCTATGAAAGGAGAGACTGCACCCCACCTGGATTTTGCTTCCCCAACCCCACTCTTCTCCCTTGCTTATAAGGGTCGGTCACCCAGAAAACAAGAGCCCCATGACAAGCTATAAGGAGTCTGCACGTTTTACACTTATGCTGAATTTATTTCTAGTCACTAACGTTAAATAGTACAAGTGTTCTAGAGAAATGTTAACAGCCCAAAGAGTAAATGGTTCACTCCTCGTAGGCGGCAGCCCTGATGATGCACCCGAGTCTGGGAGGAGGGAGGAGAAGGGGAGCTCCGGTCCCGGGGTGCGGAGACACCTGAGTGCCTGGTTACTGAGTAGGAACCACACTGCGTGCACTGCGGCTAGAGCCAGACTGGTGCGCTGGGAAGGGCCCAGCAGGAATGCATGGCCACGCAGAGAAAAGTGATCTTTGGAAGGAGTCGGGTGTCGCACCCAGCACACATCCTAGATCTCAGCTAAGGAGATCACTAAGGAAGCCAGAGGCAGCTACACAGGGCCAATACAGTGAGGAGAGCAGGGGAGGGGAGGGGAGGTTGGAGAGGGCAGGACAGCAGGCCACCGCCCAGCGAGGAAATCTTCAGAATGAAGGTTGATTACAGGAGGGTGCTGGCCACGCTGCTCCCCTCCAGCCCTGCACTCCTTCTCTGGCTCCTCTCAGGTAGGAACAGTCACCACTGTGAGCCGGGGCTCCCCTGCTCCTAGAGGGTGCTGGGGCACAGGAAACCTTCCTAGCTTCTGAAGAGCCCAGGTGTCCTGATGAGGGGAACCTTCCAGATCGCATTTCTCCACGGTGGGGCGTCAGTTCCTTCAGATTCCGCCTTATAAACCAGGGAGCCCCAAGGGCGGCCAGGGATGCTCTGGGCTGCACGGGGCCGGGAATGTCCTCACAGTATTCAGCATGAATGCCTTGCACACTCCTCTCCTCGTCCCCCAGTGAGATGCGCCCAAGACCTCGAGGGCTACTTCGCTGACCGCCTGTACAAGGCCATGAAGGGCGTGGGGACCGACGAGGACACGTTAATTCACATCATCATCACCAGGGCT
Source organism: Dinomys branickii (assembly GCA_004027595.1). Classification (NCBI taxonomy): domain Eukaryota; kingdom Metazoa; phylum Chordata; class Mammalia; order Rodentia; family Dinomyidae; genus Dinomys; species Dinomys branickii. Next base: position 105,824 of record PVLD010004753.1, read on the forward strand.
GAGGTAAGACACCCCGGGCTCCAAGGAAGCCGCAGCAGTGGTTCTTTCTCGGTCCTGATGTCATCAACTAACGGTTCCTCTCAAAGGCCTACTTACAGGGAAAGGGAGCAGAGGCAGACCCTGCTCTCCTGGAATCTGTAGAAGACTGTGCTCTGCTTCAGTCTGTTTCTTTTTATAAAATACAGTAATGACCCTTGCTGCTGTGTTTGTCATCTGTGGCTCCAGAGAGGTGGTGGCACCGTGCACAGGGAACACCCAGAGCCATTTGGAGGCAGCAGAGATATACCTGGCTCAATCTTAAGAAGACAAAACAGGGATACTGGCAGATCACTGTGCCAGCACAAGAAGCAGATGACCTTCTGACTCCTGAGCGGGTGTTTATTTAACTGAACATACAGTAGAAACAAAATTTTATGCCTGAAACACGTCCGTTTAACAGAATGTTTCTCAACCCTTGTCTTTGTTACCCCCCACCCCCGTAATCCTTTCTAGGCTTATCCTTTTCTTGATGGCTACACACCAAGAAAAGAGTTTAACACCACAAATATTTGTTTATGTGTCCTATGAATGATTTATTCCCTGGAGCAGAGATGCACCTTTGTACATTAAAAGATTAAGAGACTCTTAAGCCCCTAAAGACCACTCTTTGCCCCATCACAGGAGGGTACTTGTGTCTTAGAAAAAGAAGGGAATGAGGAGCCGGTAGCCTGTGGGCAGCCGCCGAGACACACAGCTAATGCTCTGGGATGCGCGCCACAGCGCAAGCGGAATAGTGGAGAGCGGGGCTCCACCTGCAGTCAGAGAAGCCGAGGAAAAGGAGGGGAACTAAGCAGTGGAAAGCCACACACATCTTCCCTCAAAAACAAAAGATTGCTAAATAAAGGAAGAGTGGCACCAACCCAAATTCTGACCCATTTTCAACAAACACTTAACATCTGATGCCTGTTTTAAATATAACTTTGCAGCAAGATGGCTTTTCATTTTTATTTCTGTCCCTGGACTCTCTCCTCTGCCCCTTTCTCCTCTTGCCCCACAACTCATTCTTTTCTTCTGGCTCAAAGTCCGTTTCTCTCTCTCCCCTCCCTCTGCAGCCTCCTTTCTTTCCTGGAGCCCTCACTCTGTCCTCACCGCACCCTCTCCCTTCTCTTCCGGGCACCTGCTGTCTATCTCTTGGCAGTGTAGCCCAGCCAAAGTCACGGAGGGTCTTGAGGCAAGAGAGATTCATAACAGAGCAGAACCAGGACTCTGAAAGACCCTAGGGAGGTCAGAGCCATCCAAGGGCTTGTCACAGTTCCAAGTTTACTTCAAGATGGACCAGGGCACGTTCAGGTCTAAGATGCTCCCCATCTCAGTGTTGACCACACATCTTGGTCATCTCCACATGTGGGCAGTTTCCTCAGAATGCTTCAGACCCAGGTAGATATTGTTGGGCCAGATCTCCAATCCCCCAAAGCCACAGGGCAGTAGCGCGGAGTCCCAGTGCCTCCTCTTGCACCCTCTCTCCGCTGGGCAAGGAGGTAGGTCAGGGACCAAGAGGACCCCCAAGAGGGTACCCCCATCTGCCTCCGGTTGTCCCTCTCCTCTGCTCAGCATCCCCTTCAAACAGTCCCTGTCTCTTCCACATTGTCCTTCCTCATTTGCTTTCTCTCTCAGTTCAGCATCTAACTGGGGCAGGAGAAGACAGACCAGATGCTGAATCATGGTTTCTAGATCTGGAGTGTAGAGTGGAGTCTAAACCAAACTGAAAAGAGAAAAAACTCCTGGTTAAAGAGAGTTTTACGCTTCTCTTATGGGACTCATTTTGTTCAATTTGGAACTGCATCCTTCCCGTGCAAGAGTTACCTCCCTTGTTAGCTATAAAAAGTCTTCAGCAGAGCAATCTTTTATCTGTTTTTCACTTAAGTGCTATACCTACCTCTGGCTCTTAGAGTAGGTCAATTTATCCTTGCCAATGAAGCTACAAGGAAAAATTAGTCTCAAAGCTCTGTGTCTACAACTTTCTTCACCTTCTACCACGGGCCAGCAAACTGGCCTGCAGGCCAAACAGGGTCTACCCCTTGTTTTTGTACAGTCCTGTATCTAAGAACTATTCATTTTCAAATCATGTAAAAACTCAAAAGAAAAATAGTTTTATAATACAAAATGATATGATCTTCAAGTTTTGATTTCCATAAATAAAATGTGAATGGAATATACACACAGACACTTCTACCTTTGGAAGACTGAATTTAGTGTCCTTCTTCTTATCCAATAAATGGAAATAATGATAGTTCTACCTCACAGGTGGATTGAAAGTGTAAGTGAGATTAGGAAATCTCCTGCTGTTCACGGGGAACACACCATTCACGTCACCATCCCTCTTGTTGCCATCCTCCCTACAGGTGGACCTTCAAGGGATCAAGGCCAAGTTCCAGGAGAAGTATCAGAAGTCTCTCTCTGACATGGTCAGCTCAGACACCTCTGGGGACTTCCGGAAACTGCTAGTGGCCCTGTTACACTGAGCCCAGCCAGAGAAACAGGCACATGAAACAATCACCTTTATGAAGAACGCGTTCCAAATCAAACTTGCAAATGCAAAGCCAGCACAAGAAACCCTTGGACCTTGTTTGTTTTCTTGACAACATAAGCAGTACAGCAAGGCCAAATTGTTTAGGTTCAAGTTGCTTGGGCAGGTCATCTTGAATCCTGGTTCAGCAAGCATGTGGGATGACTTTTTTTTGGTACTGGGAGTTGAACTTAGGACCTTGCTCTTGCCAGGCAGGTGCTTGTGCCACTGAGCTATATCCCCGGCCCCCTGGGATGACTCTTAACTTTCCTTTAGCATAGTCACTGAATGCTTCATAAGCACAAATAATATCAGCAGTTAATAAAAAATATGGAATTGTAATAAAATGTTTAGAATATGTACTGCATAGGTGTGTGTATGGTCCAGGGAAAGATTAAATGGTTAAGGAAAATAAAATAAAGCAATTTGTTGATTTTCCCTCTGTGTTCAATTTCAAAGCCTCCATAGTAATTAAAGGTGGACATTATGTCTCCAAACTTCCTTGATTAGTTTTCATTCTTGCCCAGGAAATACAGGACTCAGGCGAAATTCAAACATCATTTCAGGAATGCAGTCACCTCTATTAACTATCACTAAGGACAGTAATCACGGCTAGTGCTAAGGAAAGATTTGACTTGCCCATGTGAAATGTAATGAGAAATAAAATACACTAATACGTGGCCTGGCTTAATTGGGTTTTCTTACTTCTCTAGACATTTGACTCCCCTCTATCTCCCCCTGATCTTCAAATACAGTTGGAGCAAAGTGATAGGACTCAGGTCAATGGCCTGCCTCTCCAGTGGACTGGCACCAACAGAATCCCTGCTCCAAGATGCTGGTCTCCTAACCACATTGAGCTACACACAGAGGAACCTGTCACAAGAACCTGGACACCTTGGTCCCGTGGTTCTAGTTATCACTCACTGGTTGTCTTTGGCACTGCTGAATAACATAATTTTTTACTTAATCCCCTCCAGCTCTACGAGGTTGGTTTTATTCCCATTTATCAACTAAGGAAACAGACAGGAAGTAACTGGGCTAAATTCATTTGCAAGCAACAGAATTAGGCCAGGAATCTCAGGCTGGCAGACCCCAGAAATCACATGCTAATACCTCTCCTAGAAAAGTAACTCAAAATATATGGGAATGGGTCTGTGTATTCCTTCATCTACTTAATTCCCTACTATCTACTAACCACTGTGCTCAGGATATGAGGAAAAGCAGAACATGGACCATGTCTTGACAGTTTATTCCCAAGCCAGAAAACTAGCCTCATGTTTCCATGACTCAACAGAATGCTGTGAGTGCACCGAGGAGAGCAGGTCTGTCCACGAGCATTGCAGAGGTAGCTTTGTGTTGAGTTTTGGCAAATGCATAGACGCTCTGAGGCCTAGAAGCATGGATGGGCAGGATGTGTGCAGAAAGTGGTGAAATCTATTCTTTTAGAGCATAGATGTGGGACAAGGAGAAGCAGCGAGAAGGCAGCAATGAGGCATGGAATATATATTTGCATCCCATTGGCAATGGTTTTGGCTGTCAAGGGTGAACTTAGTTCTTTGGACAGTGGCAATCACTGGAGGTGTCTAATTAAATGAGAGACATGGTCAGATCTGGGCCTTGGGATGTCACTTTGGTGGTGAGATTAGCATACAGCAAATAGCCTCAGCACTTAGTCTAATGCTAAATGTCATATCCAAGGGTAACCTTTTAGGGGATATAAAGCGATGATTGAGACCAATTAAGAAGTTACATTAACACTGGTGTCTTATCTGCCTAATAATCATTATCATCATTATGACATCACATACATAAAAATTATTTTCTAGAGCCAAGCTCAGTGACAGAACAGACTCACACCTACTTACTTGTGCCAGATAAATCTTTCTGGTCTTTCATTTATAAACAGAAACAAAGCAACTGCTTCTTGGGATCGGAGCTCATGGTAAAGACAGAAAAACAAACCAGTGGGCTGGGAAGGGATCTGTTACAAATAGACATAACTTGAGAGTGTTGGAGGCCATGATTAGTATACAGAAGAGCAAGAAGGTGGTTCAGGTGGGGAGAAACAGGCTAAGCAAGATGCAGGAGCAAGGTCACACCAGGGAAAGGCCGACCCCACTCCTCTGAACCAAATGTCCGAGGTCTTCACCGTGCTAGCTCACAGTTCCCACGTGCCTGGTCCAGAACTGCCAAGCAAGGCATCCAGGTGCCTCTGTCCACGGCTGCTGAACATTGCTCAGCACCTGTAGGCAGAAACTCATTTTTGTTTAACTACCTGACAACTCAAATCTCAGTTGTCTCGGGAATGCCCCACCCTCCATGCTCCTCCGGCAGCATGGGAATTTGCTCCTTTTCCTTCTGCACATCTCTACCCTGCCAAGGGCCCTCTTACTTTTCCCAAGTCCCCAGTCACAAAGGTCAGAACTTTCCTGGGGAGAGGGGGAAAGAAGGCAGACGACAAAAATAGGAGAGGGGAGAGCAATGCTCTTATCACCTGTTCCTCACGCCACCCCTTCACCCTAGGCCCTTGGAGAAAGGCCCGCTCCTGCCACCCACCTATGCAGGTCGTGGGAAGGGTATGTGGCCCCGCGCCGGGGCTGCTCAGGAACAGCTTGCCCTGCAGTGCAGATGCTAACTCTGCACGCATTTCCCACACGATTCTGCTCCAGGCAGAGACTGGGCTTCCTCTGCTGCTCACTCACATAAGTTGCCTGGTGACTTGTGGGTAAACAGACTTTGGGGAGCTGGCCTGGGAGAACCACTACAGAAACTAAAACGTGGAGGAGTCCCCCCACCAATTGTGGGAGCTTCAGTCATCTATCTCTAATGTCCCCCTGGCACTCTGGGTGAGGCGGTGTCCCAGGTGGTTCCCCTCAGGCAGGCCTAAACCTAACATTTCTTGGTCTCAGCCTATCTTCTCTGCTTCTTTTCCTTTTTCTGACTCTTCCTGAGAAGAGCCCATGAGAACAACCCAGTCCTCCTGGTCAGGCTCCCTCGTCACCCCTGTGGTAGACCCTGCTCCTGTCCTAAAGCCACTCAGGCCCTGTGGGCAGTGAATTCCATGGTCTCAGGTTCCCAGAGCAAGGTCTAGGAAAGGGCATCCACACTGTACATGGTGCATCATTTGACCCCATGGAAGAAGCACAGAGGGGGCCTGGGGCAGCGACTCCCAGGGCCTGGGTGTGAGGTGGTTGCCCTCAGGAGCCCTTCTAAGTAGCACTGGCCACTTTCCCTCTTATTCTTCTCCACGCTGTAACCTCTGGTTCTTCCCCTATCACAAGTCCAAGCCCAGCTCAGTTCACTGAGACCACACATGAGCTTTAATGATATCAGAGGGGTAAACTACCCTTGTACACACACACACACACACACACACAAGCACACACCCTTCTGCTATAGAACAACAATGGCCTAACCTGGACTTACGGAGTGTGAAGGAGCTCTGGCCCCTTCCTCACCAAGACTGAGGCCCAGCAAATCCACACGACTGAGGGTAGCCAGCTCCTCCCTCCTGCTGTCAGGTGATGGCTTGACCTGAGAGCCTGCCAGTGCCAGCCAATGTGCTGGTCACCAGGGATTTACAGGTGAGACGCTCATGCTCCATAGGGCCTCCAGTCTGGGAGGAAATGAACAATTTCCAAAGAACCAAACCCATCTAGGAACACTGGCTGGTGCAACATGATGGCAGGCAGACCTGGGCGTTAACCAGCATCTAGTAACTTTTCTCATTGCTGAGGCAAAATATCTAACACCCACAAGTTAAAGGAGGAAAGGTTTACTGTAGCTTGTACAGGTTTGTATAGGTTTCAGTCCATAGTTAGGTGGCTCCATGGCAAGGTAGCAAGGCAGAGGGGCACTACAGAGGAGAAACAGTCCATGGCAGCTCAGACAGGAAGCAGCAGCAGCAGCAGCAGCAAGCAGCCTGCCTTTCCCATTTATCTCATCTAGGCTACAACCCTTTTGAGTGGTGCCACCCAAACCCAGGGTGGGCTTATGTCTTCAGTGAATCCATTCAGCTGCGCTCAGAACTAAGCTAATTCTAATCAGTGAACTAATTTAGTATCTCACACCCTTAATCCCAGTATCACACACTCTAGATCCAACCATCTCTAAAAAGCCCCACCTCTGAGTGCACGTGGCTTTGGGGGACACCTAGATACAAGTCCTAACAACCAGGTAGCCAGAGCCTGGGTGGAGCAGGATCTCATAGGCTGTAAAAAAGCATTTGGGTTTTATTATACATATGTTTTTAAGGTATCATGCTATTCTTCCCTAATTGTCCCACATTCAGGATTCAAGGTTCCATCTTTTATCTACTACACCACACTCCCCCTGGTTCCACAAACTGTGTGCTGAGCCTGTGTTCCCACCTGCATCTACCCTTCTTCTTCCCATGATGAGTTCTTCTTTGAGGATTTTTAATCCTTTCCTACAAGGTAACATTTGCCAGAACAATGTGACCCTATCAGAGAGTCTCTGGAAACTCTGAATCCCAGTGGATCACAGCTGGGGCCTAGGGAGGGGCTGGTAAATGTTTAACAACGGGCTTCCACAGGCAGGATCTGATCTGTAGCATTTGCTAATTCCCATGGTGTAAATACCCACAAGTGGCCACTTTCAAGATACTGATATGCTATGCTAGACAGAGCAGTAGCACAGTGCGTAGTGTTTCCATGACATAGAAACAATAGATGAAAATAATTTCAAAAGCATAGGTAAAATGTAGCCAAAAATTACAAAGCAATGAAATTTGAGTTCTTATTACGTTTGTTATCAGTACATGTGAGTTGTAAGTTTATATCGTTTAATTTTTAATGACTATGTTTAGTAACCACTTCCTAAAATTTCTGAAAAAAATAACAATTATCTCTTAAAAAGCAATCATTCAAATCCAGTACTCCCTAGTCTGGATCTTAATCTCACTTCTTCAGGGGGACTCCCAAGATAATTTGCACCCAATCCCAGGTACATGTATGAGAAATTATTATGGTAAACACTCTCCTGCAGACCAGTGGGTTATTTCCCATCACTTATTTAGTGCACAGAGCAGCCTGGTTGAGGGAATATTTGGGGCCTGAAATATTTAGGGATTGAAGTTCAATCCTAGATCTTTGTACCAAGACTCTTCCTATCGAACTAAGACTGCCTAAAGAGGGTGGCTCCAACTAGACTGTACAGAGCCACCATATGGGCTGGTACCTTATGGCCTGGTGCCTTATGGGCTGGTACCATATGGGTAACGTGGTAAGTAATCTGTTTTGCCTAGGACACTCAGGGTACTCCTCCCTGGGCAAAATGCCTTATTACCAGTTTCCTATTCTGTGAATGTTAGGTTCAGGCTCTCCAGGCAGCCCACATACTGTAACCACATAATCAGTCCTTGTCAACCTATTCTACCAAGCATATTGAAGATGAAGAGGGGAAAGAAGATGAGAATGGACCAGAAGACATAAAGGAGATTGATGATGAAGAGGCACAACGAAGCAGAGCAGGACAAGGGGGCCTGCAGATGTCAGCCCTATCAAAGTCAGATGTGACAGTCCCTGGAAGGTCCTCCATCCTCACCCAGAGGGCAGCACGACCTTGGCACCAAAATATGCAGTCTGGCTCTGCAGCAGCAAGAGACTCATGCACAGGACTCCTTCAAGCTATGAACGAACCACATCTCAAGCCACGTGACAGCCAATAAAAGTGCCTCAGATAAGCCTCAGAACCAGACAGGCTGAGAAGTAAAGATCCAGGAAGACCAGACATGGTATTCAGCCCTCAAGCCAGCAAGGAGGAGCTGCCACATTTGATAGAGAGAGATGTCAGATGGGCTTGGTTCCCTCCACTGCCTTCAGTAATCAGGCAGGGAATTCAGACAAGACAATGGAGACAAAGTCAGGAGAAAGAAAAAAGAAATGTTCAGAGTGATTCTTCAAAATCAACTATTTTATTTCTATACATTTCAACTGTAAAGTTACAGTAATCTGGGGGAGAATTCCTATGTACTGTGCCACCGCTCCTCACCTCGCTGACATTGGTATGGCTAGTACTGTCCAAACTGACAAAATTAATGCTCACTGCTACCACCCAGGCCAATATTTTACTCACTTCTCCTCAGTGCTCACTTACCTCATGTTTCTGATCCAGATCCCAGCCTGCTATGCTGCACCACATGCAGTAGTGGGGTCTCTTTAGGTGTTTCCTCGCTACCACGGTCCTGCAGATTTTCCTTGCTTTCCAAGACCTTAACAGTTTGAAGAGGACCCTCAGGGATTTTGTAGGCTGTGCTGCGATTCGAGTTTCCCCACAGTTAGAAGGGGCACAGGTGTGGGGTGGAAGGCCACAGGGCCAAAGTCCCACTTCGCTGACCCGTACCCAGGGTGCATGCTGTGAACAGGACGCGCTCCTGCACTGCTGACTCTGCTGCCTGGCTCAGGCGGTGGTGGCCAGGTCTCTCCACTGTAGTGCCACTTTTTGTAGCCACTCTCTACACTGTATTCATGAAAGAGAGTCCTCATGCACAGCCTGCACCTAAAGAGTGCGGAGTTGTGTTCCATTCTCTGTCCCGGTCTCCGTCTCTCTCTCCCTCCCTCTGCTTCTCCCTCCCTCCCTCTCTTCTTCCAGCGCCCTCTATCTTTGTGAGGTACTGGGGATTGAACCCAAAGCTAAACTACATCCTTAGCCCTGACCTCCTTTTTATTTTGAGGCCAGGTCTTGCTAGGTTGCTAAGTTATCCAGACTGGGCTGAAACTTGCCACCCTCCTGCCTCAGCCTCCCAGAGTGCTGAGATTATAGGTGCACACCACCACATTGGGCTATTCCATCTCGAGTGGGGAACATTTATATGAATTTACAAGGCCTCTTCAGTGTTTGTTCTCTCCACTTATTCTCATATTCAGTAATTCATTCATATCTGTGTGGGCTTACAAATATTTACTTTATACTTTGGGTTATAATCCAATACTATATGATTTATTTGGTTTTGCTTGCTCAGACTATTTCAGCTTTGTCTTTTGAGAGCTTTCAGGTTAGCTCCTGTGTCCCTTTGTCCTATGCTGCCACTGTGCTTGAAGTCTTTCGTTTCTGGCACCAATGTGCTCATCTCACCTTGCCTAGCTCAGGCCCCAGCCCTAGGATCGGCCACTTCCCCAGGAAGCCCTGGCTTCCTGGACTAGAAAATGGTATTCAGTGCCGAGATCTGAGGACTACATGAGCTTATCCCTTCAGGGATGTCCTTACTTCAAGGCCCACCCAGAGATAGACAATATAAGTGTATAGATTAACCCAGGGGTATGCACCCATATCTATTTACGTACCAGTTGAGTTACCCAAAATTCCAAAATCATAAATGTTATAAAATCCAAAACTTTTGAGCACCAGCATAAGCGCAAAGTAGAAAATTCCACATCTGGCCTCATGTAATGGGTCATAGTTAAAACTCAAGCACATTGAAAAACAGTGCATAAAATTGCCTTCAGAGCTGGATGTGACGGCAAGCACCTGTAGCCCCAGCACTCTGGGAGACTGAGCGGGAGGGTGGGTTCTACCCCAGACTGGCAATTTAGCAACTTAACAAGACTCAGTCTGAAAATAAAAGCTAAAAAGGTCTGGGAATGTAGCTCAGTGTGAAGTCTGACTCAAACCCCATTTATCTCCAGCCCCACACCCACCATGTTACCTTCAGTCTATGTATATAAGATGTATGTGAAACAGATGAGTTTCATGTCTAGATTTAGGTCTCATTGCCAAGATATCATGTATGCACAAATATTCCAAAATAGGATTAAATCTGAAATCCAAAACACCCCTGTGCCCTGAATTTCAGATAAGAGATGCTCAATCCACACACACTTGTGTGTCCATAACGGGTGGAGGCGCACTGGCAGACGCATACACAGATGCGAACCCTTCTGTGTCTACATGAACCTCCCCACACAAATCCATCCATATCTTCCACTTCCACCTAGCACTGCACAGCCCACACTAGGAGAAAGTGTCACCATCTCACAACAGCATAAGGAGGCAAAAGGGGAAGGAACACTTGAGAGGGAGAGACCAAAAGAAGAATGCCACTGGCTCTGACCATACCCCCATTCTGCATGGCACATGTTTCTAAGGTGTAAAGAAAAGCACTTTACTTAGCTCACAGTTTTGAAGGCTGAGAGTCCGAGAGCAGACAGCCCCCAGGGTCGGGTCACTGGCAAGGGCCACAGGGCTGCACCAGAGCATGGCAGAAGGGAATGGGCCCTGTGCAGAAGGATAGGTGTGAGGGAAGAAGCAAGAGGGATTTGGGGGACATGCCAGGCTGGCCTCTTGGAACATCCCAAGAGAACAAGCAGTCGCTGGAGAATTTATCACTCTCCTAGGTGGTACTCCAGGACTTCATTGCCTTGCATTAGGTCTCACCTCTTGGAGTCACTGCCACCTCCATACTGCCTGTTTTGAGCACTCTTCTCTCATTGCTGAGACAAAATACCTGATGCTCAAAATTAAGGAAAGAAAGGGTTATTTGACTTAAAGTTTGTGGAGGTTTCAGGCCATAATTGACTGGCTCCAAGGCAGGGTAGCATGGCAGAGGGGCAACAGTTCATGGTGGTGGAAGACAGCAGAAATAGTAAGAGCAAAAAAGGGCAACCAAGCCTCTCTTCCTCCCTTATATCGTATGCAGGCTACCCGCGCCAGGGGGGGTGTAGCACTCACACCCCAATCCCAGCACTAGACAATGAACCAATCACAAACTCTAGATTGTCACCGGGGAAAATCCTGCCCCCCCATGCCTGCCTGAGGCTTTGGGAGGACATCCAGACACAAGCCATAACACTGCCACAAAAACCACCCCAAACCACAGTGATATATGTACACACATAAATATATAGATACACACACACTTGGAATTTCATCTGTGTCTCAGTTGTATTTATGATATGTAGCACTTTACTTGTGGATGGCAGGATTTGTGTCCCAGGACTAAATAGAAAGGGCAAGCATTGCCCAGTGGTCCTTGGAACTCTCTTCCCTGCTATCCCAGGTCAGGTCCTTAGGATCAGAAGTAAGTTATTGGCCAGGTGTGGTGGTGCCTGCCTGTAATCCCAGCACACGAGACGCTGAGGCAGGAGCATTGCTGTAAGTCTGAGGCCAGCCTGGGCTACAAAGTGAGTTCAAGCCCAGCCTGAACTGCATAGAGAGACCATGTCTCAAAAAGAATGAATTCTTCACAGCTTCTCTGTGACTAACCCAGAGATACTGATGTCTTCTATTCCTTTACCAATCTATTGGCAATGAGTTAAAACATGTTGAGTCAATACTGATTTCATGCAAGAAAGGAGAAAGAAAGAAAACCAGAGAAATGAGAGTACAAACTAGAGACATCAAGAAGATAAAGCTGGGGCCGGTCCCTGGAGAGCCTGCACAGCTCTGGGATGGCCTGGGCAGGCAGACCCACCACCGGGTGGGGCTGCTTGTTTTGAGAGCACTCATGTAAAGAGTGTGGTGAGCAGCACGCACACCAGCACCAGGAGAAAACGAGGGGTGGAGTCAAGCTCTCCTTGCTCACTATTTAAGTGGCTCTTCAGGGTTGATTAGAACAAGAACAACTCGGGACAAAAGAGACCCCAGGCGTTTGGACTCTGAGACAGAAGGAAAAATAAAGAACTGGTTTTGAAGCATTCCTCCCCATGAGTAATGTGGACCAGGATAATGTGACTCACAGACCAAAATGGACAACACTAATTGTCTGAACTCTGAACCCAAACCAAGTATTAATTTTCTCACTGTCCTGAAAACAAAATTAAAGTTATTGTTTTTAAACTCCTACTGAACCAGTTCAAATTAGAACCAGTCTTTGGAAAAAGTTGAGCCAGGGGTGGAGGTGGATGGATGGGGAGAACCAGAAAAGCAAAATCCTTTCTGCACAAGTATTCCATTTACTTTGAGTGCTTGGCACTTACAAGTATGTATTGAATACATGCATTTTGATCAGTAAGAGCTTTCTAAACTGCATCTCATTCAACCTGTTTGCTAGATTGCCCAGCATGCCCTGCTTCCCCTGCAGAGTTTGTTGGTGGATCCCCAGATGCACAGAGGGCTGGCAGTAGGTGGAGCCTGGGAGGAGATGCCCTCTCTTCTGGTGGATTATGCGCTTTGCAAGAGTTTGTGCCCAAACCTGTTTGCATCTGTAGTTACATAATTTAATTAAATATTAAATAAACTAATCAACTATAAGTACAAAGAAGAATTCATTTCCACAAGAGCCCAGCCAAATGCTCTTTGGGAAGACTAAATAGAACTAGGTTGCACTTTTTTAAAAGAGTAAACAATGATACTGAATGCCTATTCGTAGCTCATTTTTCAAGAAAAGTAAATCAACATGCATTTGAACATTGAATATGAAAAATAAAATTAAGTTATGAATGTTTTAATGATTTTCAACCTTAGGCTTATAATATAAATTGTTCCTCTTGCATGTGTCAGGTATCAGATAAGAGGGTTTCTGCTGTACACACATCATTTCTTCCTTCTGAAACCTGAATCTATGAATAACACACAGGCTTTTCTTCTGGTCACAGACCTGCATTGCACTGTCACACCCCCCAGCCTTGCTTAGGCTTCCTTCTGGGGACACTCCTGACTGCCCAGCTCACAGGCTGTGTTTCCTCAGGAGGCCACACTGCCCTGCCGAGACTCAGTTTCCTCATCCGCAACATGGGGCTGACATCATTCTAGAAGCTTCCCTACTCAAGGGTGCAAAGCAAAAGAGACTTCTTGGATGACAGCAAAACTACCTCAAGAGCAAACAGGCCAGCTCTCTCAGCCACCAACAGATGACTTTACAGGCCATTTATTATGTCATTTTGAGCTCACCCAAAACAATGGAAAAACAATTACACTGATGCATAAGTAGAGGAGCTGTGTCTACCTTACAGGATCTTTGTGTGGATTAAATGAAGCTCTTAGCACAGAGATGAGCCCATACCAAGGACTCTCTCCATTAGTGTGCTGGAACAATCTGGCCCTCCTATACAAGGACCAAGGCATTGTGAGATGGAAGAAAGACAGACAAGACCCATGGGGGATGCACAGTACAACCTGTGGCTATACAGTAGTTGGGGGACTGACTTACAGAAGCACAGTCCCAGGCGGTAGCAAGTCCGTCAGATTCCTGTAAGTTGAGTCAGAAAGAAGGGTATATTTATGGATTAGGACAAAAGTGACTTCATCCTAGATGGAATGTGACTGTTCTATCTTAAGATAAAATCAAGCACATCCTGGAGCCAGGGTCTTCATGTAAAGAGCCATATATAATGCTTAGTTTCACTTATTTATAGTTTGCTGGAAAACTATACAGGAAAAAAACAGCTAGGGTTACTCAGAGACAGTTCATGGCAGTTACTACTGAAGATGGCTATAGTCACATCAAGCTGAATACATAAAATTGGCTTTATTATTTCCTAACCAACCCAGGGGTTCAACCCAAAAATGGGATTGCAAGCCTCTCTGCCGCACAAGGAAGCAAATTCAAGGTGCAGTGCTAGACAGATTCAAGTCCTCACCTTCCCTCATCTTGCCTGACCTGCCCAACAAGATTGGTCTTCTTGCTCTGTCAACCTTCATGCTGTTTTCTATCCCATGGCCTGCACTGGCTTTTCTAACTGCAGCTCTCTCCTGTGCTGTGCCCAGGCACCGCTCCTCCATGGAAAGATTCGTGCTTTCAGTTTTCAAGCTGCCTTTGATTACCCTCACATACAAAAAGCCAGGACCTTGCGCTTGCCAGGCAGGCACTTCTGCCACTGAGCTGTGTCCCCAGCCCTGTCTTCCTTATCTGAATACCCATTCCCACTCTCCAAAGTCTTAGGAGTCTTCTGACTCCTCCCATTCCTCGGTCTTCAATGAAGCACTATAAGGTCTATTTCTCCAAATATCTTCAAGGCTCTGCATTTCACAACATCCACAGTATTATCCCAACAGTCACAGAGATCACACCTATCCTTTTTAGCCTGGATCTCCACAGGGCATCATATCTGGGTTCCCTGCTTCCCCAGGTGCTTGGTCTCTGGTTCTTTCTAGAATGGTCTCTCTCCCCTTCATTCACCAGGTAGCAGCCACCCTGAGATTTTTCCTGTTGCTCAAACTTGGCACAATTATTCCTACCTCACAACTTCTGCACTTGTAATTCCTTCTGCCTAGAACCATCCTCCTCCCAGGCAGCCCATAACCTCAGTGAACACATTACCTGCTCCAGGCCCATACTGGCCACCTTGTCAGGTTCTATCCCCATCACTGCCTTCAGAACACACCAGTTATGATTTCTATCTAAAATTTTCCCCCAAATTCTCATGTGTTTGGAAGGTGGTTAGACTGGGGGGCACTATGAGGAGGTGAGTGTCCCATTGGGAGGTGAGGCCTTGTCAGGAGTAAGTCACTAACAGCCATGAAATGAGCACCTTTTCCTCCACAACGTCTTTATGATATCTTGCTTCTACTTTAGAGCCTGTTGCCCATGGACTGAAATTTCTAATATTGTAAGCCAAAATAAACCTCTCTTCCTTTAAATTGTAGATATTCTATATTTTGTCCCAAGGATAAGAAAGTACAAATTTTGGTACCATAGAACTGGGGTCATTTCTTTTTTTTTTTTTAATTTTATTTTAAAGACAAAAGAATGGAGACATATAAACCAGAAAAGCCATAAACAATACAGAAAATACAAAGTTATACAGAATATAGTAGGGAATTAGAACTGGATGTTGTATTACATAGTTATCTTCACATTAGTTAACACAAAAACATTAAAGGAAATACCAAATTATAGATAAGATAGTAGGGA
>PVLD010004754.1:0-121150 GCA_004027595.1 Dinomys branickii
AGGATTAATTGTCTGACTAAATTTGCATGTCTGTATATGGGTTTATATATTTACACTTCGAAGATATCAATGGATAAAGCAATAACCACTGTTGAGACCATATCACCTTGTCTATAGATTAGTTGTGATTGTACTATTTTTTATGCTAATTGGTGTCTGTTTGTCAATATGTTTTTGTACTTTTATTTAAAAAAAAAAACCAAAAAAAAACCAAAAGACTGATGTTGTATGAAATTCCACTTCTCTGCTCACTGTGTGAGGGGCAGTTTCCGAGCGTAGTGGACTTTGTGTCTCTGGTTCCGCTATGTCCCTCCATCCTGGGTTTCCCCCTGGGTTAATGTCTGCCTTGGACATGGCTCGAGGTCAAGGTAGGGTTAGGAAAGGCAGTGGGCATCCACTGGGGCAGGGGCTTCAACTTCGCGTGTATGACCTATGGACTGGAATGTGTTACTCTGGTCGGTTTCATATCCTTTCTGGTCGCATTTTCTCATCCGCGTTTTCTCAGTGGTAGCTCAGCTACCACTGAGCTTTGCCCTTTAAATTTTTATTTTTGAGTAGCAGTGATCACCTTGCTACTCAGAAAGGCGTCCTTCAGGCCATGACCAGGGACAGACTCAGCCAGCCTCTGTCCCTCCGCTTCTGGGGTCGAGTTTGGGAGGGGCCCACCCATGTGACCTCCAGTGTGACCAACCAGTATCTGTGTGCCAGGGCTGGGCACCCTGCAGGGAACCTTTGTGATTCTTATTTCACAAAAAGAGAAATGGCGGAGTAGAGACTGCAGGGTCCTCCTTAATCAGGGCTGGACGGTGCTCTCGGGAGAGGAGGCCCTGTGTCCCCCTGTGGACCCCTGCTGCCTTCCCCCACTCCACACACATCCCTACCTTCCCGGTCCAGCCCACACCCTTCCAGATGCAGAAGTACACCAGGATCCATGCAATGGCCAGGGTGATGGCCAGCGGCCAGCGGATCTGACCCGGCTTGTCCAGCCCATCAGTCATTTGATGCATGTTGCGCCTAGTGGGACAGAGCAGCCATGAGAGTCGCAGGGGCTGGGGCAGATGGAGGGCTTGGGGTGCCCAGGCACGCACAGGGGCTACTCCCCTGGTTTGTGTGGGGATGGTGAGGCCCTGCATAGTGTCACCAGGAAGTGCCGGGAGGTCAGAGAGCAGGACTTGCTGCCCAGCCTTGTCACTGTTCACTGGGACACCACAGAGGCTTCTGGGGGACCTGCTGTCAACTCTGCTCTGCAGTCAACAGCTCCCTTCTCAGAATGAAGCATAGACTCCCAGCCTTGTGAGCGAGCCCTCCCTCTCCTTCTTCCTCCCCCTCTTCCTCTTCCCTCTCCTTCCTCCTCCTCCTCTTCCTCGTCCTCTCTCTCTCTCCAAGCAGCTATCCCTCCCATGAACAAGAAAGCTGTGTGTGCTTCTCCCTAGTAGAGTCCTCTGTTCATACAGCCATGTCTTTCCTCACACTGGCACATAGTAGGTGCTCAGGAAATGTGTATGGAACAAATGGCTGAATGAGTTAGAGCTGGAGCATGTCCAGGAGAGCTCCGCATGGGAGGTGTCAGTGGGCAAAGCCAGCTGCAGCTGGAGTAGGTTTTAACCTGCACAGAAGGACACAGCCCACACGGAGGCTGCGCACCGCTTCTTCCGGCTCCTGTCCATACACTCTGGGACTTTCCAAGCTACTCCCTTTGTGACGCAGAGCTTTGGACCCTGGGACCTCATTCTGTCACAGGCTGGGTATTTCCAACCTTCCTCTGATGATGGAGTCCACACATGTGGCCTTCACTATGGGTCCTGGGGTCCCCGACACAACACAGCAGGGCCTTGGTATACAACTGGCACATCTCCTGCACGTCCTACGCCATCTCGTGCTTTCAAAC
Organism: Dinomys branickii; assembly: GCA_004027595.1. Lineage (NCBI taxonomy): Eukaryota > Metazoa > Chordata > Mammalia > Rodentia > Dinomyidae > Dinomys > Dinomys branickii. The sequence continues at coordinate 1,889 of PVLD010004754.1, forward strand.
TGAGTACAATGTCAGTACACTGTCCGGACGATGATGACAGGGACAGGTGCAATTCTCCCCAGGTAGTTTCAGTGGCGGCCGGCAGCTGTGTCCCCTTCATGGCCCCTCGGTGCCCAGCTTGCTCTGGGCAGGAGCGGGCTCTACCTTGCCCCACACCCCTCTCCCTGGCCCCGTTGTCCCCCCAGGCCCTGCTGCCCACACTCACTCCCAAAACTCCACCACGGCGCTGGTCATGTTGGTGGTGTTGACAATGCTATAGTTGGAGAAGCAGCGCTCTGTGTTCCAGGGGTTGTCGCACTGTTTCCATGGGAGCGTCTGCAAGGACACAGTCACATGGACACTTCCCAGGAACCCTCAGGCCAGCAAACGGGGTCCAGGCTGGCTCTGTCCCCTCTCATGGCGCCCTGGACAATCTCGCATCCCTACTTCTCCTCCCCAGCAGTTCTTAGGGTCACAGAGGGGCAGCAACCTGCTTGAGGTCACACAGCTACGAAGTATCAATGCTGAAATGTGAACTTTGACTGGCTCAAGGAGAACAGCTTCAGAACTGCACTCTTAGGACTCTGGGTCCTGGGCTAAGTCCCATCTCTGTGACTCTGCACAATGATGCTGACAGTGCCACAGTGCTTCTGAGCCAGCTGGGACCTGGATACTTCGTACGCACATGCCGCTGAGCCTCTGAGCCTCATGGGGGGGGTTCGTTTATGTTTTGTTATTGTCTCTCTTCTCTCTCTCTCTCTCTCTGGTAGTGGGGATTGAATGCAGGGCCTCACACATGCTAGGCAAATGCGGTACCACTGAGCTTTGCCCTTTAAATTTTTATTTTTGAGACAGGGTTACACTAAGTTACCCAGGGTGGCCTCAAAACTGTAATCCTCCTGCCTCAGTTTGACAAGTAGCTGGGATTATAGGCATGAGCTGCCACAAGTTCACATTTTGCTTTCCTTTTTTTTTTCCCCTTTGGTGGTAAAGGTGTTCATAAAATTTACCTTCTTGATCATTTTTAAGCACACGTATCACAGGTAGCCATCACCGTCATCTCTCTACAGCTCTGTACATTTCGCAAAACCGAAACACTGTCCCCACCCAACACCAACTCCCAGCTCCCCCTCTCCTGACCCCTGTGAAAGCAGCACTTCCTGCTTTCTGTGTCATACACGTTGAGTCCTGCAGCACACATTCTGGGACAACCCCCCAGCAGAAGGGCCCCGGGGGCCGCGGGGGCGGGGCCAGCAGGCTGCCTCACCGTAGTGAAGGAGTTGTACAGGTAGTAGATGGCCCAGGAGATGATGACGATGTAGTAGATATTCAGCCAGAAGGACAGCACCGCCGCAGCCAGGCCCACACCTGGGACAGAGCACAGTGTCACCACCCTGCTCGGTTTGTGGTGACAGCCACTGCCTAACTACTACCTCCTCAACCCTGGGGACACTGAGCCTACAAGAGTTAGGGACCGGCCAGAGGCCACATGCACCCGGCCAGTGGGCTCAGAGTGTCAGTGAGCCAGGTCCAGGCTATGAGCAGTGACTGCGGCTCCCGTGAGGCCTCCTGCGTGCCACTGGCACCAACCACAGGGGCAGAGGAGCTCCCTTGACTGAAGTGAGCTCATGGAGGGGCAGGATCCAGACTCACTCCCCCTTTGCCCACAACAGCTGTCGCTCTGCTCAGATGTGAGCCTTTTGGGGGACCCTGGCTTCACACAGGCCTGGCGGAAGGGTCCCCATGACTAGGGCCTGGCCCCCGTGACCCGGGCATGTCCTACACACTTACCCTTAAACATGGGGGCCAGCTTCCACACACCTAGGCCCCCGATAGACGTGTACTGGCCCAGGGAGCACTCCAGCAGGAAGAGTGGGACCCCCGCAAAGATGAGTGTCAGGAAGTAGGGGATCAGGAAGGCCCCTGCAGGTGACAGGACACAGGCTGTGGCCCCATAGTTTGGGGGAACCCCTGTCATTGGCAGGGCACTATGATTCCAGGTTCCCCTCTGGGACCTCCTGCTCCATTTCCAAAGCATGCCCAAAGCCCTACTGCAGCCCCGGGGTGTCCCTTGGCTCCAAACACATGCTCTGCACTTCGCAAAGTAAAGGGATGGACACTTGGCATCAGTTGGAGAGGACAAGTGTCCTCTGGGATTGTTATGGCTGAGGTCTTCTATGTCTTTAAAGCTCCTTGTGTTGAAGGCTAGGTAGCTAACTGGTGGGCTTTGGGGGAGTGATCAGATGGTGGGGCTGCTGGCTTCCTGGTGGTGGAAGGGCGTCCTCAGAGGGCACAGGCCTGGGGACTAAATCTTGCCCCTGTCCACTTCCTGCCTGCCGTGAGGTGAGCAGCTTCCCCCGACACACCATTCCACCGTGATGTTCACCACCCACCTGAATGCGATGCCAGCTGACCAAGGACAGAAACAGTGGGCCCAAAGCTACTGTTCTTCCTTGGGTCATTGTTCAAAAGTATTTTTCACAGAGACAGGAGCTGACTAACATAGGACTCTTTTGATAAAAGGGCAAGAAGCAAGAAGTGAGATCCAGTACCAACAATATTTGGAATCTTTACGGGGCTTTTTCTCCTAAAGTTGCCCGAGACAATGCCTAAGCAGGACCCAGCTGAGGGGGTCCAAGGCCACCACCTACCACCGCCATTCTTCCCGCAGAGGTAGGGGAACCTCCAGACATTGCCCAGGCCAATGGCGTAGCCCACGCAGGACATGAGGAAGTCAAAGCGACCCTTCCACGTGTCTCGATCAGGAAGGTCTCCCGCCTTCTTCTGCACCTTGACCACTAGGGTTTTGGGCTTGTCGTTGGCCAAGGGGGCCTCACTGACTTCTGTGGAGATCTGCCCGTCGGCCACCTTGCTGCTGTTGGTAGCCATGTCTCGTTTGGACGTGGGCGTCCTGGCGGATGGACGTACGATCTCGGTCCCAGTCCACGTGGACAGCAGCTTTGCGGCTGAAGGTCACCCTAGTGGACAGAGGTGGGGTAGACACAGTGAGCACCAGGATTCTGTAGTCACCTTGCTCCAAAATGACAGTGACAAAGGGACCCCACAGAGGGTGGGGGCTCCAGGAGGCATCCTCGGCCCTCTGTCCCCCTAGACCCACTCCTGAGGAAAGGAGGGGAACATTCAAAGACATAGGAGCAGGAGGGCCTGCTGCATGCTCCCCAGCCAGCTCCCGCTCTGGCCATCTGTGCATCCATCCTGAGGACCTGAGGCCACCTCACTTCCTGAGAGAAACATGACATGGATGGTGATAAAATCCCTATTGCTACCTCCTAAGAGACAATTAGATTTATCCTTCCTAAGGCCGTAACAGTCATGGTCAGGGCAAGCCCAGGGGGGACTGTACCTCTGGTCATAGTCCGCTTATCACTTTCCAGCTGTGTGACTTTGAGTAGGCGTCTTGACTTCTCTGTGTCCCACTATCCCTGTCTTTTAAGATGAGGGTAACAGCACATTTCTTACTGAGTTGTTGGAAATCCTTGCGTCTATACATTTTAAAAAACTAAAAAAGATTTTCATACTTGACACCCTGTCCTGGTCCTCCTCTGGGAAAGGACCACTGGATTGAATGACCCCTCTGGGCTCCTAGTCACCACCCAAGATGAACCAGTCCTTTGCACTCTTCTTACCTTTCTAGCTCCAGAGGCGGCATGAACAGAGGACAGGGTGTGGAATTGGCCTCAGAGCAATCGTAAGTTCAAGTCTCCTGTCTGACTTTTGTCAGTGGAGTACTAGTACTAATATTCTTTTGAAGTACTATTCTTGATGACTCTGAGCCTCAGTTTCCCCACCTATTAAATGGGGTGATCCTCTCCAGCTTGTCCGATTGTAGCAAACTTTAGCTGTGGAAGTCCATGAACTGGCCACCATTACCTGATGGTCTACCGCAGGTCAGCTCTGGTGAGGTCCCCGCAATCCCTGGGCCGAGCTGCCAAGCACATTAGGGAAGAAAGGGGGAGGGTGAGAGGACAGGTGCGGTGGGCTGTGCAGCATCCACTGGGTGTCCCCAATCGTGGAGACCACAGCCAGTCCATCCAGCATGGTGCAGGACTTCCGGGAGGCCACTGTGCTGGGGACAGCTGTGGTGGGCATGGGGATGTGAGGATGACATCCTCTAATTTTACCCAAAGGAAAAGAAAAGCCAGTGGAGGCTGATGATGCCACGTCTGAGCCCGACTAGGAGCTGCAGGACATGGTTGATGGTTCCCTTTTTTCTTCAAATATATGAACCTGAGGTTTAATGTAGCTACTTCCTGCATCCTCGCTCCAGATGAGCAGAAGTTCTATGACAGACCACGTAAGACCACTGGGAAGAGACCAGTGTTTTGTGTAGTCACAAAATCAAGTTTTGAAGCAGTGACCTGCCCCCCCAGCCCATCTAGTCATAAAAACTCACAAAGAGCCACCCTGGAAGGCTATACCCAAAGATGCCACCATGGATTTGTTTATGAGTGATTTCTGTTTTCTTCTGCATGCATTTTCCTTTTTTGACTTATGGAATGGTCTTTAAAAGTTAAGTTAATAAAATGGCGCAAAGGAAATGTATGGAACCCTGGAAAGAAGCACCACCGTGTGGCTCCTAGGATCTGGTCCCTCGTGTACATCATCAAATGCCATCATCTTCTCTCAGGGCTCTCTGACCATCCACACTTTACCACCACCCTGGCTTCTCCTCAAGGGCGCCCACACACGTTGAACACCTGTCTAGAGGTCCTGGCTGGGCATGGCCACCAGGGAGAGCTCTCGACCTGGCGGAGCCAGGGCCACACTCAGGAACAGCGGGAAGCCGGGGCAGCTCATCCGAGGTCCAGCTGGGAGTCTCAGGGTCCACAGGAGCAGCAGCCCCAGGAAACGAGAACCAAAGGAGACCCTGGCGTAGTGTCTCCATAGCTACGATACTAGTAGTGCTCTCGGCTGTCCCCAGAATCTAGTCTGGTGGGCTCCAGCTGCCGCACACCTTCCTCCAAGGCTGATCACCTGACCGAGGATAACCAATCGCACGCTTTGCCTGGAAGTTTGGCCTGGGATTCAGGGAAGGTGCAGTCTCTGTCGGGAATGCCTTGGGGACCCAGAAACAGCCCCCTCTCCCACTTGGCACTCAGAGGATCGGAGAGGCAGGCAATGGAGGGTCTGAAAGGCACTTTCTCCTGCTGCAGCTCCAGGCTGTTCATCCCCAGACTTCCGGATGGGAAAGCTGCCACCCAGGCAGCACTGCTGAGGCTGGGACTTCCAACGGCAGCCAGGCCAGGAGGGTGGACTCGTTACGTAGCTGAGTCTACCTGTCCTCACCACATTCTCTGCCACAGGATATGGCAGTGCCCACCCCAGCCCAGACCTCTGGCCTCTGTGATCCCATAAGCTCAGATCAGGATAAATGGCTCAGTCTGCAGTGCTCTGTGACAGCTGCACAAAACGATGACAGTCCCGTCATAAAATAAACTCCTCTGCTTTGTGAGCCTTGGCTTTCAGACCTGTCACAACCTTGAATCTCTGCACACATCTTGGTCCCCCAGAAAGGCCATCTCCTGAGTCCTCAGTCCCCCTCACGCTGAGCCTAAGGGAGCAGACCTGGTGGCTACAGCAAAGGACTTGCTGTGGGGACAGTGAGCATGAGTCCAGACCCAGCTGGGTGTCTGTACCTGCCCAGCAAGGGCAGGAACTAGTGGTGGTGCTTTCCTTGCACTGTGAAGACCAACCTGGAGGGAGACCATGAACGTGGGCCTCCCATATGGCTTGGAGGACCGGGGCCGAGGACAGTCTTGGATTTGCCCCTCAGCACTGAGCAGGGAGCCAGGCCTCCCCATGACACCTACAGATGCTGGTGAGTTACTCCAGCAGCCCAGAACAGTAACAGGCAGTATTTTCTAGGGCTCCAACCTTACTCAGGCCCCTTGGTGTCTTTCAGGGTTTCCAAGGCCAGTGGCAACTGCCCTCCGGTCCCTACAGGGAAGAACAGATTCAATCCTGTAAATGCTGACTGTGTGCACAGAGCCATGGACACTGGCTCCAACTGGGTCACGGCTAGTAGGGGACTTTCTGCCCAAAGCTCACCAGACTGTCCCGTGGTAAGTGCTGCAAGATGTAGGAGAGCAAGACCCTGTAGGCCCAGAAGGAATGAGTTAAATCAGCAAGAGAAGGTTTCCCAGAGGAGGGGCCATGTAGGCTGGGTTTTGAAAGCTGAATACGAGTTCACCAGGCTCAAAAAGAGGAAGCAGTTATTCCAAGTGGAGAGAAACTCATGAACACAAGCATAAAACATCCACGACAGTCTGCCCTTCCTCAGTGTGCACCCTGTGGCCACATCCTAAAGTCCCTGAGAAAGACGGGGAGAAACCAAGTAGGGAAAATGCCTCTGCCAGTTCTGAATGAGGAGATGCCTGGCAAGAAAAAGAAAACATGTGCAGTTTGGAAGCCCCAGATCAGAAGTGGCAAAATGGGTCAAACCTGGCCCCTGGGCTTATTTTACCAGCCAGAGTATTAAAAAAAAAAAAAAAAACAGCCTGAATTAGGAGCCAGAAATGTGACAGGCTGGGATACAGTATTTCAAGCAGTGGGACAGCAAGTGCAAAGGCCCTGAGGCAGGAAAGAGCTTGGAATGTTTGAAAGTCAGCAAGGAGGCCAAGGAGGTGGGAGTCGAGTGTGATCACATGGGGATGGATCACATGGAGGCAGTGGACAGGACCAGGTCCCACGAGGCTGCCGAGGCCAGGGTTCGGAGCTCCGATTTTATTCTAAATGGAATGGGTGGCCTGCCTTGTTGTCTCAGCTCCAAGAGGCTGCAAAGGAGCCCCTTCAGAGGCTGAGCTTCCAAGCAACAGACGCTGGAGACCTGACCTGAGGCAAGCCGGGCAGTGGTGGCAGGCTGGGCTGGATGGCCAGGGAAGCCAGCGTGGACAAGCTCTCTCTGTCCCATGCATCAGAGGGATGGGCGGCTGCGTGGGGCGGGGTGGGGGGAGCCCGCGTCTCAGGGCCACCATTGTCCCTGGTCGGGCTGGGCGTGGGGGTGGGGGAATGTCCCCTCCCCCAAGGCTGTACTCGCTTATACTTTGTTTCACTCCCGCTCTGTAATTCCAAAAATTACAGCGCCTCGCTTTAGACCAAAATTGCTCGACTTGCTTTTATTTCTTTTTGAAACACAGAGGTTAAAAAAAAAAATTTCATATTGAGTTTGGCTTCATGCCCAGGGAGGCAGAAGCAGTCTATTCTCTGGTGCAGGGAAAACGTGGGGCTCCATTCACTGGGCGCATTCAGCATCTGTGTGTGCTGGGCCATGCCAGTGCCCGCTCACCCAGTGGAAGAGTGACCTCTTATTATGTGTACCTAGTGTGTGCACCAGCCAGGCCTCCTGCCTCCTCCACCACACAGACAGGGAATCTGAGGCTGGCCAGCCTGACGCCGCTGTAATGGATCCTCCATCAGGGCCCAGAGGCTCCAAGTGTGTCAGCGTCTCCCTCAGAGACTGGCAGGCCTGCTCCAGCCCAGCAGGGTGGATGCTGTTTTGCATGTGAGCAGGGCAGACCTGGAGCATAGCTGGAGGCCCTGCACTGGGCCCTCACCTGCAGCCGCCTTCATTGTCACACCAATGCCCTGTCTACACCGCAGGTCACAGCGGCAGGAAAGGCCCCACAAGGGCCAGTGAGTGGCTCCCGCACCAACCCCTCATAACCTACTGCTGCAAACTCCTCAGGGGCCTCAGTGCACCCAAGGTCACCTGCACAGCCCACGATCGCATCTCTCCCATGCGAGCCCTGGACACCACCCTCTCCAGCACCCCCAGGACCTGCACGTGAGCTGCTCCTTTGCTCAGGCTCCCCACTCAGCCAGGGCTGGACATGGGAGCTGTTCTCCACAGTGGTGTGTTTTACAGCACCAACCCTGCCCAGCAAGTGCTGCTTACCTAGATGTGAGAATCACCACTAGCCCTGCCTTACACAGAAGCACAGAGAGCCACACAACCTGCAGGACGCCCAGGACCAGGTGTAGGCACGAGACCAGCGCTCCCCCTCCTGGCCTGTGTGAACCCCTCTGTAGCTGCAGACAGCTGGCCTGGTAGGGGCCACAGCTGAAGGGCTGTGCTGCGTGGAGACAGTTTGCCCGGCCTCGCTGCCGCTGACAGATGGTGCCCTGCCCGCTCCCAGCCCCGGGGCACCCAGAAGTGTGGCTTTCTGGGGCTCCTCCAAATCCACACTGGTGGTCACCCCGACACCCAGGGAAGCAAAATCAATGCTGCAACCCCTGAGGGCTGTGCAGCTCCATCCAACAAAGCAGCAAACTCCAGAGAGCCCCAGCACTTCACTCCCAGGGGGAAGAAAAAGCAGAGCTCAGTGGGCAGGAAGAGACCAGCAGGACACTTGACAGGCAGGCCAGGGCACGGGGCCCATTATCTTCCTCTTATCAAGTCCCGAATTTAGGCACAGAGAGGGACAGAGACTTGCCCAAGGTCACCCAGCAAGGAGCTGGGGGCACAAAGACTTGAAGCCAGGCAGCTGGGGCACTGTGTCTCCACTCTCACCCGTCTAACAGGGACCTGCAGTGCCTTTAGCCCACCCTTGGTGTGTGCTGGTCACCTGCCCCCAGCAGGAACATCCCGAGACCCTTCCTGCACAGAGGGGAGCTGGATCCTCACCCATTCTTTCCTAGCTGTGTGACCTCAGGCCAGTGCCTTGCCCTCTCTGTGCCTGGGTTTCCTTGTGTGAGCAAGGAGGAGCTGAATTCTAATTCTGCTGCCTCTTATGATTTCCATCCTCATTCTGACCTCTTTCTCCTCTTCTTGCTCATACAATCAGCAGTTTGCCAGAGTCTCCTCTGGCTCCCAATTCTCTGCAGCAATTTTGGTCAGGGCAGTTTTCAATCTAAACCATCCTGCCTGGCTGTGCACCCCCAGAAGCAGGGGTCTCACTGCCACCGAGCTCTCAGCATGGCTGGCAGATTGGCCACCCAGCAATCCAAGAACGCAGAAGCTAAGAGCCTCTGGGTTCTTCCCGGGCATGCAGAGCAGGGTCTGGCGGGCAGGGGAGGCAGCCCCACCTGGCACTTGGCATAGTCCTCAGCCAGGTCATCAGTGAGACCTGGGGAGGGGATGAACTGTGGGGTGCTGCTGTGGGAAGGGTGCATTTCACCCTGTACTGAGAGGAGGATTCTTCCCACCAGACCTCCCCAAGGGCGTAATGTAGTCAGCGCACGGCACAGCTGACAGCCTTCGGCTCTCCTGGCTGCTGCACAGGGATGAGGTGAGGCCCAGATCCCAGACCCAGAGACAGATTTCACAAGCCACACCTGCAATCAGTCCTGCCTCTGCACTTGGGCCAGGGCCTGCCAGGGTTGACAGAAAAGTGGGGGAATTTGATCTGCTGGGTGCTGGACAGACCTCCTGGCCATGGTGGGTGCAGAGGAGGTGGGACCATGGTGGATGACACAGAAGGCTGGCTCCTTCTGCGTTATTTGACTGACCCATAACTAGTTCCATAGCAGCTCCCCGGTGACCACACCGTCACCCCCACAGTTGGGACTGGGCTCTCCCACGTGCCTGGTGCTCCCCAGGACACTTCATGCCCCCATGTGTGTGGGCAAGGGCTTTACACTGGGCCTTCAGGAGACAAAACCAAAGCCCCAGGGTCACCTGCTGCCTGGGGCGCAATGAATGTTCTGGCCTAGGTGCCAAGACAGGTTCAGCACCCCCAAGAGACAGATGCATGGCCTGTGCTACTGTGCACACCCAGGGGCCTCTGCCACCGCTTTCTTGGGGCCTGGGGGCTTAGGGAGATGCAGGCCTTGCCCCACTCACCCTCACAGCATGGATTCCTGTAAGGGCAGGACATTGCCTGACTGGCCCAAGTATCTGCTCCAGCCTCGCCGGGGCCATAGGGCCACTAGGGACGGAGTGTCGGTATCTAGGGGGTCAGACCCAGGGCCCCGGAGGCGTTAGGCTGAGCCTGCAGCCTGCACAGGGGTTGTCGGGGAGGGGGAAGGAGCAGCGTGGGGTAGGAGAGGGATGGGACGGCAGGAGGCACGAGCACAGGGAGCAGCGGAGATGCGAGGAGGACGGAGAGAGGAGGGCGGGAGGGCCGCACACGCTGTTCCCCGGGTGCTGGACAATCTTCCCAAGGGAGGAGGTGGGCGGCGAAGCCTGCACTTAGCCAGCAGCAGCCTGGGGCTGCCGGGGGTGAGGTCCACACGCAGGCTAGGGGTGCCCGCCGCTGATCCCTTCTGTAGGGACTTGAGGGCTGCCAGTTCCTTAGTCTCAGCCTTTGGCACAGCAGCTGCCTCCGCACACCAGCATCTACGGGCCCCTTACAGGACACAGGAGACCCAGAGAACAGGTTGACGAGCTCAGCCTCTGGGGCCACACATACTGTCCTTCCTCCCTGCCGCCTTTGACTGGTGTGGTGCTTCGGTTGCAGGGGACGCTTCTGTAAAGGCTCTGACTCAACTGGCCAGAAAGGATTAATCCTGCTCAGGAATAAGAAATGACCTGATGCACTCGCATGCTCTCACACAGCCCTCTGCTTTGTCAGACTCACTCGCTTCGGCAGCAAGTGGCAGGGTTGAGGAGCCATTCGTCCCTGCTCAAGACGCGCTTGCAGGTCTCTGAAGGACAGTTGGAGAAAGGCCCTTTGAAAACTCAGAATTGGCCCTTTGAAAAACAGCCAGAGTGGCTGAATCGAGCACTCATCTTTAATAAGCCATGTGCAGAAGCGCAGCCCAAGTGGAGGGCCACAGCGAGGCACGGCAGGACCTGGCCCTGCGCAGCTCTGGGTCCTCCATCACTGCCCGTGCCGGGGTGGCCACAGCTCCCAGGCTGTGCGGGCCCATTCCAGAGACGACGCAGCCAGTCCTCAAATACACGGCAGGATCCACGATGCCACAGCGAGAATCCCCAGGACCTCCAGCTGATGGCCCAGGAGCCAAATGTGTTTGAATTGCATGGTGTCTGCTTAGAATTTTAAAACTGGCATTTGCATACTTTGGAAAGGGGGTGAGCATGGGTTTTCTAGTTTACTACAAATCTGGCAAGGATATCACTGTGTCCCTGACCTCTCTGCTCATTTGTGTGACCCACCTGGCCCTCAGTGTCTTTGAGCTTGCAATCCTAGTACCCACAGTGCCACCTAGTCCTGCAATACAGCACTTTCTAGGCCAAAGGAGGAGGGCACAGGAAGTGCAGTCCCTTCCCTGGGCTTGCAAAAGCTTATTCGATGCTATACTTCTGTATTTGGAGAACAACAAACCCTACTGTTCTCTTCATAAGAGCTCAGTTGGATTTAAAAAAAAAAGTCAAGATACTGCTTGAGAGTATTTTGCAAGAATGAGGGGGGTGTGTATTTTCAGAGTCTGGGGAGGGTCAGATTCCAGGGTCTAAGATATTTTCCTGCAAGATAAAACTGATTTTATTTTTATGAGACTCAAATGCCGCTCTCTTTCCCCAGCGTGTCTGGTATGGGTTCCTTCTCGTAGCTTTCTGAAGGGGTTTTATAGTACACGCCCCTCCTCGCTTCATAAAGTGAAAGACCCTCTGTCGGAAGAAGCAGCGCCCCATTTGGAGGATGAGATTTTGATGGATCAAGTCTTCTGTCAGTAAGCAATAAACAAACCTATGCACGATTCCACTTAGGGTGTCACAGGGAGGCCAGAGGCCGGAGGATCAGCAACTGTCCACAGAGGCAGGTGGAGCGAGGCCTGGCCTCTCGGGTGAGGCAACCTGTCTGGAGTGACAGCTCCAGTGCTGTGTGACTGCAGGTCAGCAACCTTTCTGTCTAAAACAGGGGTGATAACAGCTACTTTGGGACTAGCATCGGGGTTCAGTGGCAGAGTAAGTCAAGAGGTTGGTACAGTGTCGGGGACACAGCGAATGCTGACGCCTGGCAGAGATGCTAACAAACCACCTGACCAGCTGACCAGGTGGCCCTATCTACTCTTTCAGACAGCAGTGGGGAAAAAGTCTTAGGCAGAGCCAGCATGACCTTAAGCTATAGGCAGTCAGCACCGGAAAATGGTGCAGGTCGCTGGGAGGTGCTGAGTCCTTCAAATTCCCGGAGCACGCCCTCATTAAACAGGGTTCTCAAAGCAGACAAGTGGCCGCATCCTGCAATTAGTTTATTGGTTAACATCCCTGGTAAATGTCAACCGGTTCGATTTGTCCACCGGGTGAGTATCCTCGAGCCCCTCCTGCCTGCGTGGGATGGAGGAATCAGCATCCCAGGTCTGCAGGCCCAGGCTTCTCACCCCCTCATCTGGCCCAGAGACAGCAGGAAATGTCCCTCCCTGACAGGGGACCCAGAAACAGGTTGCTGCTGCTGATGGCTTGATTTGCTCAGGCAGGTTTGCGGAAGCAAAACAAAATGGTTGCTTGCATCTAAATCAGCAGCTCCCAGCTCCCCCCCAACCCCTCCCGCTGCCTTTGAATCTGCCAAACTCTGCATCCAGGGCCCTCGCTCCTCTTCCAAAAGGGAATGGGGTCGTCTGCCAGCTCCAGCTTTGGTGCCTCTGCCAGCATGCAAATGATGCACTCGGTTTTCTCGGGTGTTAACCCCATAGTCCCTGATCCCCAACTAGCGAGGGAAATGTATTCTGCCAGCTGTGCAGCAGAGAGAAGTAAGTGGGTGTGTGAGGGAAACACTTTCCCAAAGGCTTTGCGGCATGGGGTTGTTCAGATGACCTGCAAAAAGAAAACCCAGGTCCCTGTGTGGTGCCCATACAGGTTTTGGGGGATTGGGCATTTGTTCTCTGCTGATGCTCACTGGCCCAGAACACAGAGCCCTGTCACCTACCCACACGTGTCTCAGTCACGTCCCACCTTCCAGCTCTACAGATGCCCAGCCAGTGCCTCTCTGAGCACCCTGCCTTTGGTTAATAATAAACAAGAGCTGCTGTCCAAGGAGCCATGGCGGGGACTTGGGTGGGGTGTGGTCTCATGAGCACCCCGTGAAGCACCCCATTTCTCAGATGAGGACGCTGAGTCTTCAAGAGAGAGGGATTTGCCTGGGGTCACAGAGCTGAGGAAGTGGGAGGGCTTTGGTGTCCTTCTCTACCTGAGCACAGAGCTCCCCGTCTTCTTGGGATGGCCTTGTCACTCCAGGCTGTCAGACTCACCCACAGCCCTGTCCTGAGCCTTGAAGGTGTCCAGTGCCCTGAGATCAGAGCCCTGCAGCGGCCCCTCTGGGACCCAATCACCAATGCCCCTGCCCCTACACAGTCTGCTCTCCGGTTGTCCCTCAGCAGTTGGAGACTTGGTGACAGCTCTATCTCTGGCTGACCCTTGGCGGGAACTAAACGCAAGTCCTCGCAGCTTTCTGCCCCCACAGTCCACCCCTCCTTCTGGGGAGCCTCAAACCCTGGACCCAGGCCCCTCCACATCCTTGCTCCCACTCTAGCGGCTCCCGAATCAGCATTCAGCATACATCACTCCCCTGCGCAGCGCCATTATCTCTCGAGGACACGGGCTCCGTTGTCACGGCAACCAGAGTCCTTCCACCAACTCTATTTAATAATTTCCCAACAGCGGAGCTGGGCCAGCTTGGGGCAGGGGAAAGAGCACCAGGGCAGGGGAGAAGCCCTGGGTCCTAGCACCTGTGGGGTCCAGGATGCCTCTCTGGGCCTCCATTTACCCATCCGTGGTGCAGAGGAGTCTTCAGTGAGTGGGCTTTATGACTTTCTCTCAACTAAAACAACTTGAGACACAGGTTCCATGTCCAGGGAGTGGGGACGAAGGAAGATCTGAGTGAGTTTCTATGTCCATAGGATGAGCTGAAGCTCACGGTGCTGTCTCCTGTTCAACAGCCTCCACATGTCATTTGGGGTCACAGGTGTGATTTCTGCGATCCTCTAGGATCTGGGCTGGGCGTGGGCAGGGGATAAATTTTTGTCAGCAGCCAGAATGGATCTACTTCTCCCCATTCTGTAGATATGCAAACTGAGACCCTGAGAGGGCAAAGGAGCTGCCCATGCACACAGGAGGCCCAGTTCCCCCTAGAACCTTATGTCCGGGAAGGCTAAGTGGCTGGTACTTGGAGAAGGGGTCAGTCCCCTGTCCAGTCCCCCTGCCCACTCAGCTTTTGTGGCCTTTAGCTCTCACTGAAGGAACCACGTAGATATTGCTGGTTGCTCCCCAAGATCACAGCAGAGCCACACACAATGGGGAATTCAAGCCTATCTGGCCCTGCTGATGGTCCACCCCTGGACCTTGGGCCCAAGAGATGATGTTTAAACCCTCAGAGCCTCCTGACAAAACCTCCTCCAACCTCTGCTGATGTGCAAGGAGCCACAGAGGAGGACCCTGGGCTGGGGAAACGTTCTTAGCTTTGTGGTTCCTGCCTGGCTGCAAGGCTGGGGAGGGGGCTGTGGTGGTCTGGCCCTGGCCCATGGCATTGCTCCGAAGCGGGGTTGTTGGCAGCCGAGCAGTGTTATTTAACTCCTCCCAGGCTGGCGTTTTCATTTAATGCTGCAGCATAATTAACAGTGCCACATCTGCTCTGTCATCAGTGCCATTCACTGCCGTTTGGAGAAAGGCTTTTATCGTCCCTAGTCATTAGTCCCGGGAGGCTGTGCTGGGGGACACGGAGGAGGCGAGGAAGAAGTGGGGCGTGCAGCTTCCGCTGCATTCCCTGGTCCTGTCCAAGCCAAAGCCCCTTGGCTCTAGGCACAGAGAGGGGAAGGGACCACTCAGGGTCTCCTGTAGGCTCCAAGCCAGGCAGTGCTTGGCTTTCTACTTCCTCCCTGCAATCCACATCAGAACCCCAGCTCTGCCAAATCAGCCGTCCAACCTCAGAGCTCCCTGAGCTCCCTAAGCCTCAGTTTCCTTACGGAGGGTCCTGGGACCTTGCTTGTAATGTGCTCAGCTGGAGCCTGGTGGCAGAGCTCTGGGTAGGGGAGCACCACATCTGTGCAGTCTGCCGGAAGTGCCTGTCACCAGGGTGGCAGGCCACACGCTGGCATTGAAATTCCATCTTTCCAGAACACACTCAGGAAATGGCTTCTTCCCCTTCCCCAAGCCCATGTTTTCTTTCCTTTTGTTTTTAAAAGTCCTAGGTGGGTCCTTGATCTGAAGCTATGGAAAGAACACCTGACTTGGGGGCTTCATATGCCAAATCCTCAGTGAATTGTTGCAGCAGCTAAGTCCCACCTGCAGCAACTGGGAGCTCAGGCCCAGCCTGGGAAGCTGGTAGCTTTGGGCTTTGACTGCATTTGTTTTATATTGTTGTCACTTGGCCTCAGCCCTGGCAGGGTGTAGTCAGAAACAGAAACAGCCAGTGCCAAAAAAAAAAAAAAAGTTCCCCACACCTTGCACCGTTACCTGCACCACAGGGAGAGTACACGGGGCCAGCACCAGCAAGACTTGGGTTGCACTGAGGTGCCATCTGGGGCAAGCAATTCTGCGGCCCTGAGCCTCACAGTCCATAGCATCCTCTGAGGGTGAGGCGGGCCCACCACGTTTGTGCCTGAGAGACATGCCATGCCCAGTGGTCCAGGGCCAGATAACCACCTTCTCTCCACTCTGCAGCCAGGGGATGCCACAAGCCCTCAGGTCACCTGCCTACCCTGCAGGCCAAGTGAAGCTCCTAAGACTTGACATATGTCACAGTCTTCACTGTGGCAGAGGGGACTAGGTTGATGGCTAGTTCTGTGGTTTCCAGCCTATATCCCGCCACCCCACCCTCTCTGCTGAGCACAGTGTGAAAGCACCCAGCCCGCTGCTCTATGGGGCCTAGCGATCCCAGCCTCCGTTGGATTACTCCCCCATGCCCTGAGAGTCCTTCCGCACAGCCTCATGGGGCCTGGCATCCATTTTCACCCCAACACACAGACACACATGCTTGTGTGTGTGCAGATCCCTCTAAGAACAACCAGCCCTCCTCTCCTCCCACACCTGCTACTGTTGGGGGATCCCTGGCCCATCACACTTTGAAATCTCAGACCCAGATGAGGCTCAACCCAGAGGCACAGCCAGGGCTGCCCACAGCCTCGAAGTCCAAAGGCTCAATTTGCATGCTGTGCTCCACCTTCTTTACCTGGGCTCTTCCCCATCTGGCTACCTGGAGAACCTGGTGATTTGGGCTTTGCACAGGTGACTCCCCCGGCTGAGAATATATTAGACAGAGCGGAGAGCTCAGGGCCTCAGAGCTTCACAAAAATGGTAGTAGTAACAGTAACCCTACTCTCACCTGGAGCTCCCAGAACTGCTGCAAACTTCCACTGGGAAAATGCTTTGAAAACTGTGAAATTCTACTTATGTGCTATGTGTATATATACTCACGTGTGTGCAAAGTGACCTTATTTGGAGCAAGGTCATTTTGATCTGGGCTTCTAAGAAACTACCACCATAAAATTCTGTTCTGATAACCGAGAGCAGTGTGCTCTACACTACGCAGCAAAGCGCAATACCGATAGGAAATGTCTCCGCTCACCTCCCTGCGGCTGCTGCCCTCTCTCTGCACAGAGCCTCCTTACCAAACAATAAGGCCATGAAGCAACCTGCTGTCAACGTCTTTCAGGGCATCTTTGACCTTGAATGTCCCTCTGGCCAGAGCTCAGTTATTTCGAGAGCTGGCAGGAGACACTGATCTTGCAGACATAGGCAGCCGACAGGTGGGCAGAGCTGCAGCCTGCCGTGTAAGGCAGCCACTAACTCCTGCCTCCCTGAGTCTAGCTGGAGAGCCTGGATCCCACCAGGCCCCAGAAGCTGGGCCCCTTTTACAGCCAAGTGCCCCCCCCAACATAGTCCATTCCCCCTAACTGTGCACCCCCCACTTGCAGAGTGCCACAGCCAATCATGCTGTGAGACCTGGCCTCCCTGTAATTTCCAATTTGTGAGAAATGTAAAAATAGAAGCCTGTTCGCCACAGGAGGCTCGCATCGAATCGGATGCCACTTCTCGTGTCATGTCAGATCACAGTAAATGGAGCTGATGGCTTTGTCAGGCTGCTTTCTACAGCTTCCCAACCATGAGACGCAGGACACACGGGAGAGGTAGGGCAAGGTGGCTGCATGCACAGCGTCAATACCCACTTTAAGTGAATTTTAAGTCTGGGTCATAAATATGTGGCAACAGGTGGGACACCTCAGCTTGACCCTCGGCTCTGTGACTTGGCAGCTGAGGGATTTGAGGTCAAGTCCCTCTCTTCAAGCCTCAGATTTCCCTCAGCAGCGGCTCGCTCGATACCCGGGCTTCCAGGGCTGGGTGAGCTCCGTGGACAGAACCCGGGGCCAAGTGCTCATATGCAGCTCCTTAGCGTGGGGAGTTGCAGTCACTGCCTAGTGAGCCACACCAGGGAGCAAGCACAGGGATCTGTGGCTGAGTTTGGGCCAGCAAGCCATTTACTAGCCCCTCGTGTGATCTAGCACGAAGTGCCCTAGTGCTCATGCTCTCAGATTCATCTGCACAGGGACAATTCACCTGCACACCTCCCAGTGTCTTGTGAAGATTAAATGCAGTGCTATAAGCCTAGCACACAGCACATGCTTGCAGAGGGTCAGTTGCCATAACTGACAGTTACTGCTTGCGCTGACAATATGATCATTAGAACAATACTTAGTGGGCATTTTTTTTCCCCCTGTTTACAGCTGGATTTTAGCCCTATGCTGAAATATCACAGCTTGAACTCAAACCTACTTCCTACATCAGGAAACTCGTATCTCGGCTGCTAGCCAGCTCTCCTTTGACTGCACATCCCTGCCTGTGGCTCCAGAGGGTCGGAGAAGTGGGTAGAATAGACATAGCTGGTGGCGTCCATCGAGCTCATCGACGGAGATGCATTTCCCGAGAAGTCCTATTTTGGGGTTCACATCTGGCCTCCTGGCCTCTTTTCTCTCAATGCCACCTTCTTTCCCTCCACCTCTCAGTGACCTTCAGAAAACGGGGCAAAGCTGGTGCAAAGGACCACCTATGCCAAGCCCATGCTGCCCAGCAATGGACACACATGATCTCCTCAGGTAGGGAAGGAGCTGCTGTTTGCAACTAGAGTCGAGTCAGGGTTGTTTCCTACCACCCTGGGAGAAGGGAGCTGTCCCCCGCCACTGTTCTCCAGGCAGGGAAGCTCAGGCAACAAGACACTGCTGAATTGAAGAGGCCGCTGTGAAGCGTGCAAAGCCAGGCCTGCCGCCTTCCTCCACGGGCACAAGGCAGCTCGGGGTCTCTTGCTGGGGCTGGGGCTGGGGCTGTAGCCGAGGGAGGGGGCACGGGGCTGATGTGGCTTGGGATGGAGGAAGCTAGGCACACCCGGGGCCAGGTAACAAAGACCAGCCAGAATATTGCACCTGCCCCTGAGAACAAAGGGGCTGCAGGCGGTCGGCAAGGCTGGGTTTCTGGGGTGGCACTCCACCTGTGACCCATTCACAAGCAGGAGAGGAAGAAGATGTCTCTGAATGCAGCGGTTCGGGAATGTCTGTCTCAGCCACTGAGCTCACGGCCAAGCCCGGGATCAGCGTCTGTCTGTGATGGCAAGAAGCCGCCTGATATTTGTGCTTTACTTAACATTACTCCTCACACATCACATGCTGGAGAGGAGGAATAACAGGCACTGCTCACACGGTAGGCCCAGGGGGAGTCGCCAACAGCCACTAAACCCCAACCGCAGGAATCAGTCCCTACTGTCTCACTTTGCAGGTGTAAAAACCAAGGCCCCGTGACGTGCGATAGGGCAAAGATGGCTTGGAAATACAAAGAACGGGGTTTACCTGCGTGCCATGGAGCACACCTAAAATCCTAGAAGGCTAAGACAGCAGGATCACAAATTCAAGGCCAGCCTGGGAAATTTAGCAAGACCCTGCCCCCTCCCCAGCCTTCTCTGCTTCTTCCTGCTGTGTGACCTTGGGCAAGTCACTTTCCCCTCTGTCCCGAGGTTTTTGCATCTCTAAAGTGGAAATTGGATGAATACCTGTGCATGAAGGTGATGTAGGGAATTAAGCTTGGTACTCTGGAAGATTTTAATTCTTCACCCCTTCCTTCCAGTGAGGACTGGAACTTAGCCAAGGTCACCCGGCCAGGAAATGGCAGTGCCCCAGCTCAAAGCAAACCCTCTCCCATGCTAATTTGTTCCTGGCCATGGCCTGAAGAGCCACAGTCTACAGCCTTCCTGGCTCAAGGGGACAGGTAAACATCTCAGGTACATCTCCCCGCCATCTCATTCCACTCAGGTGGGCTGGATTGTAAGACATTAGTGCAGTTTCTGCTGTGTGCTTGGCCATGTGTAAACAAATCCACAGTCTCTACCGCTTCACTCCTGAGTTCCCAGGCATGTACAATCCAGCGAGCAGAGGAGAAGGAGCTATTAACATCTCTTGGCTTTGAGGAAATTGATTTTGCGTGATCTGAACCCTAAGTGGCTCTCTGCTTGGCCTCCAAGTCTCTGGGGACCACTTCTCTCCATGCCCAGAGCCCTGGTATCAAGGAGTCCACAGCGGGACCATCCTGTCTCCTCTCTCTCAGCAGCAGCTGCCTCTCAGGGAACCCCACTCTCCAAATGCCCCACTGCACAGGCCAGGCTGTGTGTCACTGCCCGCCCGGGACTCACAATTTGTCCTCTGAGGACTGGCCACCAAGCTAGCACTTGGCATGAGACAGAGCGCTTTCTTTGTCTGCCACCGGCCTGACGATTTATTTCTGAGGCTCGAGGGCTCAGCCATTTTTCCCTGGCAGCTTTGGGGAAAGGTCCCGCCCACTCCCCCAAAGCTGTACACCTCTAAGGGGACCTATCTTTCTCCTCCTCAGCCCGAGCCAGGTCTGAGGATGCTCTAGCTGGGACCTGATGGGGCTGCCTCAGCCCTGGCGGGAGGCAGACTAGAGGGCTCAAGGCACTTTCAGCTCCTTCTAACCTTCTTTGTTTTGGAATGTGGAAGTTGGGGTTGACTTTTCAGGCTCCCTTAGGACTGAAATCCCCCAAAGTTCTCAAGGGCAAAGAGTCTGGGTGATACCCAGCACCCACATCCCTTCTCTTGCTGAATGCCCAGCCACCTTGCATGTCATAGAAAAACCAAGGTTGACCCCGAACTCTAGCAGCCTATCATAGACTGATTTTGGGGGTGCCACCAAAGCTCAGGAGCCATCTAACAGCCCTTCCCCCAATTTTGAGGTCAGGATTTAGATTTCTTAAAAATCCAAATTTCTCCTTGGAGTTCACAATTATTTTGGGGGGATATCAGCTCAGAGCCTCAAGTGGGGAGCTGCCCAGCAGTCTGAGTTCCTCCTCAGGAGACCAAGCCAAGCGTGGAATAGGACATCTGTGGGTGCCACTCGGAGGGACGCGGGCACAGGGCACCGCTGCGCAGGGACAGAGACCCAAGGGTCACTGCCATGAGTGACTGAGGTAGGCAGGCTGGGTTGCCTTTTTTCTCATCGCCGGGCAGTAGACTGGGACAGCAGAGGACAGTGGTCCCTAAAGCCACGAGGAGACACAGCCTCCGCCCTCGGGGAACCGAGTGAGGCAGGGAACCTGGGCGCGCGTCCCGGGACCTAGGATGTCCGAGAGGGAAGGAGGTGACCGTCTCCAGGGGGGCCTGCCCTGCCAGAGCCCCCAGGACGCGGGGGCTCGCAGACCCCAAACGCAGGGCGGCTCCTGAGCCCTGATCCCCCACCCCCTGGGGACGCGCGCGGACTCAGACAGCTCGAGTCCGGCTCAGGGCAGGCAGGGCGCGGGTGGCATAGCAGAGCGCGAGTCCCAGGCGGGGGCAGGGGTCGGGGTCGCGGCGCCCCGGCCTCGTGGCCGCGAGGGTCCCGCCCGCTCCTACCTGCGGCGGGGCTGCGCAGCGCTCGGTCCTCGCTCGGTTCGGCGCAGCTCCCGCTCCGCGCTCCGCGCTCCGCGGAGTCCTCCAGGCGGCCGGGGCGGGGCGAGGGGCGGGCTGGAGGACACGCCCACTGGGCGGGATCTGGCCCGCTCCCCTTGCCCGCCCCCTCTCCGCTCGCTGCTCTCCTTCCTCTCCCTCCCTCCTCCTCTCTCCATCCAGGCCATGGTCAGCCCGTCTGCCTGATCGCCTCTGTCCCTCCGGCCTTCACTCCATGGACTCCCCCTTTTCTCTCTCCATGGGGACCGTGGGGGAGGTGCGTTGTGGCTTCTCTTTGCTCACCTTTTGCCCCTGGGATACTGATGCCCTCTGGAGCTGGTGTCAGCCCATGGAGGTGCCGGAAGGGCTGTGCCCGCTTCCCAGGACCTGGTCCTGGAGCCCCAGGGACGTGTCTGTCTGTGGCGGGACAGGTGGTAAACATGACTAAACTAGGAAACTCCCCAGGGATGGGGAGGGATGCAGACAGCCCCCTCCAGTTTCTGAGGTCTAAGGGACTGTCCCTTAGACACTGCCCTCCAGCAGGGACCTCCCCCAGCCAAGTCCTGACCTTGCACCTTCCACAGAGACTCCTGGGAATGGGTCCTGGCTCCCCATCTCCAGGTCACCAGGGCAGAAGGGCTTCCTCCTCCCACCCTGACCGACTTTCCCCGACACCTCAGTCCACAGGGCTGGCATTTACCCACCAACTGGTCCCTCCCCCTTCAGCCATCCAGCGCTCCCAAGGTCACCCTGACTTGTGCCTCTTGCCCTTGAGCATGGAACCCTGGAATCCTCCTTGATCCTGTCCCACTTACACTGGTCACCAGATCCTGTGTCCTGTAACCTCCATCAGTACTTCTAGTAAATACTCAGTGAGCTCCTTCTCTGTGCCAGACACTGTCACAGGCGCAGGGACACTATCAGTCAGCTTTTTGTCATTATAACAAAATACCTGAGGTAATCAACTTAAAAGGAAGAAAGATTTGTTTGGCTCTTGGTTGCAGAGGTTCTAGTCCATGGGTCTTTGTCAGCAATACTTTGGACCTGTGGCAGAACAGCAGTCATGGCAGAAGTGCATGGCAAGGAAAGCAGCCAGAAAGAAGGAGAAAGGAGGAAGGGTGAGTACCGCTGTCCGCTCCTGCTGCTCCAGAGACCTCCCTTCTCCCACCAGGCCTTGCCTCCCACGGCTTCTTCCACTCCCAGAAGCACCAACAGCTTGGGGACCAACCTTCAGCACATGGCCTCAAGGGACACCCAAGATGCTATCATGGCACTTGCCAGGGTGGACCGGACCAGGCCCAGAACCCAAGGTGGTCAGGGCCAGTGTGAGAGACAGGCTTCCACCAGCAGCCACTGGAGCCGGGGCTGTAAGCTCTGCCAGGACACAGAGAGCACAGAGTCCCAGTCCAGTTTGTAGTGCAGGAAGGCTCCCCCAGGAAGCACCGCGGTGGTGCAGAGGATAACGGGCTGCTTGGACAGCGATGGGGCCTCCTGGGGATCAGGGACACAAGGGCAGCAAGAACGGAGTTTGGGTTCACTTCCTGACCTTCCACCTAGCTCCTTGGGGACAGCACTCCCTCTTCTACGTGGGAAATCCCTACTCTCCTTCATATGGTTGGGCGGGCTCCCCCTTCCAGAAGTGGACATGTGTCCCTGAGCTCACCAATCACAGCACATCATCCTGAGCTCAGGGCAGGGACAGGTGAGAAATGCCGGGTTCTGAGAACCCCACCTGCCACTGTACCAAAACTCTTGATCTCCACCAGGGCCCCTAAGCTGGAGCTGCCACAGCTGTGCCAGCTGCCTTTGCCATACCTCCACTAGACCCCTCTTGAAAATGAAGCAGAGGGCAGACCAAGAGGAGGAAGGCCGAGGTCCCCGTGAGTATTGCTGGCGTCCTAGGATCCAGCCACACCTGAAGACAGTTTAGTTATTGGACTCATCACACTCCTTTTTCCTCAGTTTTGAAGTTTGGGTTCAGCTTAAAACCGAAGTAGTCCTCACGAATCCAATGTTGGATGAGACTATGAAGCAGTGCTTTTACGAAAGCGTAATAACACCTCTGCCATCCCTTTTCCTTCTTTCATATTGCCTGGATAACCCTGCTCACAATTCTGTCTCTCTCTTTCTCACTTTCTCCAGTCTTGATCAGAAGTTAATTCCTCTCTCTTTCATCTCCACAAACTGTTTTATCTACCCGTGAAACCCACCACTGGCTGTCAAGTTGATTTCCTGGGCTGACCATCAATGCTTGAATCATCTGCACACTGCGTCCCTCCCCTCGATCAGGTGCTGCCTGCACCTGTGTCCTCCTCACCCCCCCCACCCCAGGCAGATGGATGGGCACGGCGGCGTTCTGAGCACTGTCTCCGGGACAGCAGGGCTTTCACTAAGGGACCCCATGTTGTGAAGCTGAGACAGCTACATGCAGGGTCTCCAGGTCCTGCCATGAAACCGGGGTGAACATCTTCCCAAGCACTTGTGCGTGCCTGCTGCAGAGCTGCAGTCATGGCCGGACTGCTCTTTCTCCTCTCCTTGAATCGTCCTTAACCAACAGGTGCATCTCAGGTTAGCAGAGATTTAACACCTCCCAGGCAGTGACAGTAAGGCCAGGGGAGCCTGAGGCCTCAGCCTCGGCACGCAACGGCGTGGAGCGCACCTCGACTATATTGCTGTTTGCCCTTGTGTTTATTTTCGTGGAGACCTATTTCTGGTAAGTGATACTGGTCTTCTAGTTACAGTGTGATGTAAAGTTTCCTTTTGAGATACACTTGTTTAATCTAAAACGGGAAAATATTTAAGTAATAAAAATAGACACAGTACACAGATTTTTGCAAAAACCCTTGTGGCTTGCAAATGACTAAAGTTTGAGTAGCCTAATTTGGAGAACTATTTCATGCTTGTATTCATTCACTCAACAAATGTTTATTGAGCACCTGCTGAGTACAAGACACAAGACAGGACTTGAGAGATGCCAGAGTCCATGGGAGAATCCACAGGGGTGGGGAGGTGGGGAGGGTCTGAGTGTGGATGGCTCACCTGCCACATTAAGGAATTGAGACTTGACCTTGAGGGGCCCTGGGGAGCCATTGACTGTTCTTGAGCTGAAGGGTAAAGCATGGTTTAAGACATCTGAGCCTGGCCAGCTATTCAGGGTGGATTTAAAGGGAGAAGACTATCTGGAGGCAGCTGTAGTACTGTAGATGTGAGGTAAAGGAGATGTGGCATCTGAGTTTCTAGCACAAAGTAGGCACTCAATAAATGCTTGGAAACCATTCTCATTAATATTGATTCATGAATTCATTGCATCATAGACTCACAGGCCAGCAAACTGGAAGTGGCCCTTACATACTACCTAGCTGAGTCCCTTTATAGGAAGGAGCCTGAAATGCCTTCAGTCCCACTCCATGGGTTGCCTGCAATCAGCCTGAGGGTCCCTCTAAATGTGCTCACCTGCCAGCCCTTACTAGTGGTATTCTCTCTGCTGGGACACTTTCTGCTTCCCCTCCTCCCGGCAGCTCTTCCTTGCTCTGCTCCCACGGAGGAGAGACAAGGACTTGCCTGAGGACACCTAGTTATCTGGTGCAAAGTTGGGAAGACAGGACTACCGGTGCATTTCTGAGTGACTACTGCATGCCACCCGCTGGCACATGGGAGACTGGCACAGGAGAGATTGAGTTACTGGCTCAGAAGCACACAGGAGAGAGGCAGAGCTGGGATTCCAATTCAGGCCTGGCCATCCCTAAAGCCAAGGCTCTGGGCCCGTAACTCACTGATCTTCTGGCCTCTCAATAGGCCAGCGGCTGCTATGGGGAGAGACCTGGTGAGGGACTCAGAATGCTTGAGCTGTCACCAACTTTTTGTATGACCTAGCCGAATCCCTCACCCTCTCTGACCCGGTAAATTAAAAGGGGTACTCTTTCCTTCTGCTGGGTCCCATCACCAGGTGCTGGTCTCCTTGCCACATCCCCCCGACCCCCGAAACCTCATGCTCAGGCTCTTCTCCACTGCTACTGCCAAATCTGTCTCCATGGCAACACATAATTCCATCTTCCAGCCTGGCCAAAATTATAGCCAGGTGGTGAGACCCTCTGCAACCAAAGAAAGTCTCCCCTGCAGGAAGCAGGACCAGAGGTTTGTTTCCAGAAGGGATGTGATTGCCTGAATCACACCCCCTCTCTCTGGAACTCCCTATTAGCAAAACGGCTTCAGCATTAGTGTGTGCAACCACTTGAAAAACCACAATAACCCTCATGGGAGAGAATAGGACATAAAATCATTTTATTATCCTGTCCTCGAGTCACACTGGGGCACATCGCTGCTGGCCATGGTCTGCTTGCTGCTGAGTGTTAAATATTTGTGAAATAAGCCATGCTGATGTCCATACCCAAACCCTTCGGCAAGCGAGGCAGCCAGAGACAACTCCCCAGCCAGCATGGTGGGTAATGGGCTGGTATTGGAGCCCATCAGAGTTTGGGTAGGTGGCCTCACCTTCCTGGGCCTCAGTCTCCTTATCAGTCAGATGGGCGGGGTGGTCATATGTATGTCACCAATATCCCTGCACATCGTGGTGTGTGCCCAGGATGTATTTGTCACTCTGCTGCCTTTTACAAGGCATCTCCTCCTCTCCAGCTGACATGATTCTCCTTGAAGGTCTAAGTCAGCTCTTGATGAAGGTCAAGGTCAAACTCGACACTCCCACCTCCAGGAATCCCACTTGATTTCTGTCCACCTGCATCTAACTGCTCTCCCTGTGAATTCCCACAGGGATCCTGTTCCTACTTCTGTTCAGTGCTTACCACGCCCGCCATGCTGGGACAGGGACTGTTGTCACTTGGAGCCCTGTGTACTGTGAGGCTCAGCACCTGTAGCCCCGACAACCCTCCAGTGTGGGGAGCCTAGGATGCCCTCATTTGCTCTGCATGGGTCGCCTGTACCCAGCCTGAGGGTCCCTCCAAACGTGCTCACCTCCCAGCCCTTGTAAGTGGTATTCCTGCTGCCCAGACACTGTTCCTGCTTCTCCTCCTGGCGGCTCTTCCTTGCTCTGCTCCGGGGCCGCCATGATAATACACACCTCAGTACCCCTCCCCTCCCCGGGCACTGCAGGAACCCGCCAGCTGATGAGCACCAGGGTGGCTCTCTGGGGTGGAGCCGAGTGTCACCTGCCACCTCGTGCATCCAACAACCGAGCCAGGCATGCAGGCACTGAGGTCCCAAAGATTTCCCTGGGGTCCAGGCAGCACAGAGGGGTGAGGTGGCTGGGCTACAGGAGGAGCAGAGGCTTGGGGGTCGGGCACAAGAAGGAGCTGGGATGAGCAGGGACATCAGCGTGAGAAGACTCAAGCCTCCCCCATCAGGTCACCACAGAGCACCTAGCTGGCTGAGGCCTGCCTTTCAGTGCTTAGTGACTACTGTGCAGAGGCAGTGATGAGCTTCCCACTAGGGCCCGTTACAGACATGGTTGCGACTCCCTTCCAATGACGTGGGTAGTGTGAGTCGCTGCTCACCAAGGAGGACTCAGAGTAAAACCACCCACCCAGGGGCCCATGGCCAGAAGTCCAGGGTTGGATCCTGGGGAGCCACTTACTTTCTGGGGTGAGGGCTCTTCCTGGAAAAGTCCCTTGTTTCCAGAGACCTCTGCTTCTCAGCCTATGAATGAGAGTGAGTGGAGACCCCAGCTGTCTACAGCAGGCAGCTGGATCACCACATACAGCCTGGTTCGCCCCTATGGTAGAGGCATAGAGAGGCTGAGGTACTAGCTGGGGAGCAACAGAGGTGCAGATTTGTGAGGGCGTCTCTATTGAGACCTTGACCTTAACCTTGAGACGAAGAGGACCATCGTATGTGGAAAGCACTGGGACCAGGAAAGATGAGTCCCAGCCTCCTTGCAGATCGCTGATGCAGACAGCAGTGTGAGGACTGGGCCAGCTAAGCAGGGCTTAAAGAGTACATCATCCCTAACCACCCCATCTTCCCAGAACTTGAACCCCATACCAGCCCCTGTCCTCAGGCGTCGTGGATGAGCCCTTTCCCCAGTGGGACCTGTAGAGGCCTCATCATAGAGACAAGAGAGCTCATGAGAGGCTATCCCTGCCTGAGGTCACCAGGGTGGGACAGGAACCCACATATTCTAACCTCAGTTCTGACCTAGTTCTCTCTTGCACCCTGTGGGAGGGTATCTGCACAAACTGTTTCCCACCCCACTGCCCATGCCCAGGTCGGAAGGTTGCAGCCCATCAAGGAAAAGGGGTACTGACCGGGTACAGCCTGAGCGTCCAAACACCACAACCTGAGGAGCTTTGAGCAAAACCAAGGGACCCCTGGAGATGGATGTGATGGGGCCTGGCATATGCTGCAGAGTATGCCTGGTTAGAGGGCTGCAGAGCACTATTTTGGGGTCCCCAGAGCTGCCCCTGAGAACAGAACTGGGTACAGGGCACATGGATCAGGATGTGGGCTGCAGGTGGGGCAGAGAGAGAAGCACCCAGAGACCACAGTGGAGCTAGCTGCAGAGCAGGCAATCAGAGCATCCTGCAGGGAAGACTCCAGGCTCCTGGGTGGCATGCAAGCCTCAGGATTCCCACCTGGGGCCAAGGGAGCCAGATGCTGGACACCAACCTTGTGGGCCACTGGCTCGGGCCAGTTCCGCAAGGCATCACTTCCTGGCCCTTCTGCTCTGACAACCACGTGGTGGGAACAGCAGCCCTTGGGGTGGCAAAGCCCCAGCACACAGATGCAGGCCACAGCAGTAGGCAATGGCCAGGGTACCCAGGGCGGGTGATGTTCAGGGTTACAAGTGACACACTGCGTTCACTCTGGTGGAGTAGAGGGGATGTGTTAGCCAGCTTGCGTGACTGTAGAAAGCACCAGGGAGCCAATTTTTGAGGAGAAAAGGTTGATTTGGGCTCACGGTTTTGGAGGTTCCCAGTCATGGTGGGCTGGCCCTGATGCTTGGAGCTGTGGTCTGCAGCACCTTAGAGTAGGAACACGCAGTGGGGCAGAGATGCTCACCCCGTGGCGGCCAGCAGGGGGTGAGGAGAGATCTGCATACCCTGTCTCCTTCCAGGCTATGCCCCCACGAAGTCACTTCCTCCCACCAGACCCCGCCTCTTAAAGGTCCCACCACCCCAGAGTGCCCCGGCTGGTAACCAAATCTTTGGGGGCCACTCCAGACCCACAGTGTCACGTGGTCCACAAAGGTAGAAGCCATGCCCAGGGTGTGATGTTCTGAGACCAATCAACACTGCTCCTTTTCTAAAGTTGCTGCCTTCCAAAAGCAGTAGGCATGGAGAGGAGCGGGCAGGACTTGGCACTGGAGTGGGAAGTCCTCTGTTCAGTCTAGGACTTGCTGGCTGGGCATTGTTGCTGGGCCCAGGTGTCC
Source organism: Dinomys branickii (assembly GCA_004027595.1). Taxonomy (NCBI): domain Eukaryota; kingdom Metazoa; phylum Chordata; class Mammalia; order Rodentia; family Dinomyidae; genus Dinomys; species Dinomys branickii. The sequence goes on from PVLD010004754.1 coordinate 30,018, forward strand.
TTCCTCACACAGACCTGGCCTGGGAAGCAGTGTGGGACACTTAAGACCTGGCACAGAGAGCTGCACAGCCCCTGCGGCTTGTGGCACTGCCTGCCTCTATCTTAGGAAGCCTGTCAGCAGCAAGCAACACACACGCCACTCATTACTTGTCACCAGAATGGCAGCTAATCACAATGCCATTAGTTATGTATGAGAAAAAATGGATACAGCGTTTTCATTCCAAAAGGAAGCTATTGACATGCTGAGAATAGTTCTGGAAAAGGGAAAACCCATCGCTCTAGACTCTGTGAGAAACAGTTTGCCACCATCAGGCTGGGCAGGCATGGGCCTTGCGCTCCTCTCTGGCTCATGCTGATAAGGGGCCACAGCTCTGCAGGGCCTGGTTGGAGCTCGGGCAGAGAGGGAGGGGCTGGGGCTGGGTTTCAGCTCTTCTGCCGGGTGGAGGGGGACGGAGATGGTGGCAGGCAGGGAGGAGGGACCTTGAGACTTTGTGCTTCTGCCTGTCCTCTTCCTCCCCAGCCTCAGTTCTTCCGCTTTCTCTGCTTCTCTCTCCAGAGCCCTCGTACTTAATCTCTTTGCCCCCCTCCCACTCTCACTGCCTTTTTTCTTATTTTGTTCTGCTTTCTTCCTTACTGTTTTTTTGTTTCTTTTTTTTTTTTAGTACTGGAGATTGAACCCAGGGCTTTTGTCCTGAGCAATATCCCCAGCCCTTTCTTAATTTTTTATTCTGAGAGCTTGTTTGGAGGTTCTAATACAGGAGTGCAGCTACTTGTATACCTTTGACTGAGGAAATGGTCCTCCTCTGTTGGGAGTGGTCATCCTCTTTGATTGAGCATGCAATTTTAGGAGGGACAATTTTTTATTTTGAAACAGGGTCTTGCTAAGTTGCCCAGGCTGGGCGTGAACTTGCAATCCTCCTGCCTCAGCCTCCCAGTGTGCTGTAATTACAGGCTTGCACCATCACAGCCTGCTTAGCCATGGGTCTTTCACTATGGGTTATGTCTGCTGCTGTTAAACAATGGCCTCACACTCTGGGCATTGTTCTGTCACATACTCTCTGCATGCAGTGGTTTCTTGGTGATGTTTGCTCTGTGGTATGTCCTTTGGTATGAGTATGTCTCCAAAAGGCTCATAAGCCAGAGGCCAGGTCCCCAGAGAGATGCAATGCATGATATGGCAAAGCCCTGAGGCTATGCCCCACAAGAGTACTCTGAGTGTCCCCATGGGAGGGCCACATGGGCAGGTGGGCAGTGGGCAAGTGGGTATGAGGTCAGGTCTGTGCATCCCAGGTTAGGTCCACCAGAGGTGGGTGCCCGTCTGACTTACACGAAGACTCACTAGTCAAGTTCAGCCCTACTCAGCACCCCTTCTTTGAGAAACAAGTACCCAAACTGCTAGGAGGACCCCTCTGCCTTCCAAGGTCCTGTGGTCTCCTGGGCAAGGGCTACCCCACTGAGCCACACCCAGCCCTGGCTTACAATGGCTGTTTTTTCAGTATAAAGCAGAGGTGAGTAAATGTGACAGGGACCACATGACCTGAAAGCCTGAACATTTACAGTGTGGCCTTTAACTGGAAAGGTCTGGGCCCTGGGCCTTCCTGAAGTAGAAATATGTCCCTAAGGAAAGCAAAGTGAGTCAGGGCCAGAACCCAGGATCTTAATGACTTAATGGTTTAGTGATGCCCTGTCTCAAAATAAAAAATAAAAAAGAGGCTGGGGATGTAGCTGAATTCGAAGACCCTGGGTTTAATCTCCAGTACTGCACAACAAAATCAAAAGAAAGCAAAAATCTCAACAACAAAGAAGTCAGGGCAGGGCTTTGGTGACTTCTGTGTCTAGCAGCACCGAGATGGGACTGTAGCATGAGGGCCAGGAGTCAGGGGAGGCTCACAGGCATGAGAATAGCAGCAGAGATTCTCTGGAGGACACAGGCTGGGGCATTCAAGTAGAAGTTAAAAAGCATTCTGAAAATCCTCTGCTCCCTGATCCCCTTCTTCTGCCCCTCTCCTCTTCCAGCCACGCGAGCAAGGAGTGAGCCCTGAATGTGCCAGACCCATTCATACTGCAGGGCCTTTGCACTGCTGCTGCCTAGGCCAGCAGCCCCTCCTCTCAGAGTGCCGCATGCCCAGCTCCCCTGTGTGCTGCAGATGCTTGCATCCTGATTGCCTGCCTTCCCTGATCGCTTTTCCTGAAGCTGCCAGCCAATCCTGTCCCTCTCAACCTTTGATATTTTCCATTATTTCTCAGCTGAAGAGCGGCCCCTGGCCTGGTAAGGAGGAACATCAACCATTTCTGTTAAGGAAGTAGCCAGGCAGACATACAGCTCAGCGGGAGACATGAATCCCTGTGGGGCTGGGTGGATGATCACACAGATGGGTGGGACAGGGACTGTGGGAGCCGAGCAATGGGGGCCCTGCTGTGGCCTTGGCGACAGGGCAGACTTTCCCAAGGACTCAGCTGGGACAGCAGGCTGGAGGCCTAGAGGAGGTGGCTGACCCATCCAGAGGGGCTGAAGTGTCCTGTGCCCCATGTAAGTGCTGTGTGGGTGACCAGGCACCTTTCTGTGCCTCGGTTTCCTCACCTGTCCCTTGGACTTTGTGACAGTGTGGTGGAACATATGCCATGTGCTGAGCACAGAACCGGCCCCTAGGAACACTGTCCTTAGGGCTGGCTTGCTCTGGCTGTGGGGAGGGAAAGGTTTGTGGAGGTTTGGGGGAGTGAGGGACACCCCAGATCCCCTATGGATAAGACTGGTTCTGTCTCTCTTGGGGCTCTGTCCTGAGAGGTCGCTTCTGAGTCCAGGAAGGGCCTCAGCTCAGGGCTGGTGGCCACAGGGAGAATCTGTGCAGGGCCACTGTGCGCAGGCCAGGTGGGGACTGCACCATGTGGAAGGTGACAGATGGCACGGTGAGGGGTGCATGGAGTTGCTAAATGGTCAGCTGGGGACAGAACCACTCGCTGCCATCTGCAGCACTGCCCCTGGGGCTGGCCAGTGTGCACACATGTGTGCACATGCACACGCACACCTATTCCCTGTCCCTCCCATACACCCAGGACCACAGAGGCTCCCAGGGGATCTGCACACCTCACTTCTCTCTCATGGGTGCCAGGCTGTGGCCACTGACCTGGAGTCTCTTGGGCAAATTTCCTGCTGTGTTGGTTGTGTCCCATTCACAGATGTCTCTTGCCCTCCCTAGAGGATCCTATGTCCCTTCCTGCCAGGCTGAAGCTTGGAGATGTTCCAGTGTTGGCCGCCAAAGAGCCATGTGTCCCTTTGTGCTCCTCTCTGATGATCAGCAGTGTCCTCTTGGTGACCCTACACCCCAAGGTCATAGGCCCAAGACTCAGGGAATTGCCCCTATGCTCCCAGCCAAAGCTGCTTGTTACAGTGACAAAACTCAGCCCGCACTGGCAAAGGGACATGGCCACCACTCCTGCCGGGCTCACCCTACATGGACACACAGTGGTCATAAGCAAACACACACATGTGTACATGCCAGGCTCAGGGGGCAGAGACAGGAGGAGATGGGAAGCAGATGTGTGCCCACTGAATGGCAAGGAGACAAATGCAACCAAGGCCTGTGGCCAGCGCAGAGCCATCTCTCCCTGTGTGTCCATCCTGGGACCCTCATGTTAGGGTTGGGTCAGAAGAGCTCCCCCAGAGTCTCATGTGCTTGGACACAGGTCTTTAGGGAAGGTGCCTGGGTTGTGGGGAAGTCTGTACCTTGGATGAAGTGATGCATGGGTTGAAGATTGGACATACTGCTGGAGGGGCCTGTAGGCCTCACAGCACGTGCCCTGGAAGGGTGAGTCCCGTCCCTGGCTCCTGCCTCTGCTGAAGGTTGAGCAGCCTTGCCCACCACCGTGCATTCCCGCCATGATGATCCTGGCAGAGCAGAATTGCTGTGGCAGCAGGGGGCACTGCCACAGGTTGATAAGAGTGCTGTGCACACTCCACCTGCCCCCTCTGCCCAGCCTCCCAGAAGTCCCTGGCCATGCCATGACCTTCCAGACCCCTGGGACTCTGCTAAGAGTGACCCCTTTACCTGGAATGCCAGCCCACTCTTCTTGGTTTGCTCAAACTCCCAATTATGCTTCAAAACCCAGAGCCAGAGCCCACTCTACCTTCTCCAGTCAGCCCTTTCCGGCTTCCACTCAGCTCTGTGGGTGTCCTCTGAGGCATCTGTGGTCTGGTCTGGATCTGCTGGGGCTCACATCTGCTTGCTCCACTCCAGCCTGGATGAGACCCCCTTGGGGGCTGGGCATTGTCTCCTTCGCCCCTGTAGGGAGCTGCAGGGTCTGACGCAGAGCATGTCTGGAAGGGCGCTCAGGAAATTTCGGGGCTACAAAGTTAGCTGAGTCCCTGCAGAGAGGTGAAGGAGGCTCCAGGCCTCCACTGTAGCAAAAACATCCACTCTGCATGTGGCCATCGGTGCCCAGTTCTGGCAGCCCCCGGAGGGCCAGCTTACGTCAGCATCCCCTCGGCTCTGGGCTTGGCCCAGTCCTGCGATCTGGGCTCGCAGTCCTGATCCTGCCTCCCAGGGAGCCAGGCACAGAGCCCTCCCTACTCAGACTGGCTCCTCCCTCCCCACCCTGGGCCTCGGGCTGGTGAGGAGCCTCACTTTCTGTATCTGTATAACTGGCCTGTTGTCAGGGCCGGTGTCCCAGGGCTATCATGTGGGGAGAGGGACAGATAAGCAGAAAGCTTTAATGCCTTGGCTGGGGCGCAGACGATGGCTACCAGGGTGCCCATCCCCGCTCTGCTGCACCCTCTCATTCCTCCATGTGAGGGTGTGTGTGAGACTGCAGGTTGGGGCCTTCTGAGCCATGTCACTCTTTCAGCACCTGAGTTCTCCTTCTCCTCAGGCAAGAGTGTGTAGCCCAGCTGCCTGGGGTTTGAGGGAAGTTAAGGCTGCTGTCCAGGTAGCCTGTGAGTGAAAACAGTCCCCAGAGGCTCTGATCAGAGTTCCAGCCACATGGCTGTTTTCTTCTCTGTGGTTACCTGGTCCCTGGGGCTGTCCTGGGAGGTGGCAAGCACATGCGGACAGGAGGGCTGAGGGCCGCGCCTCCCTCCACCAGGCCCAGCTCCTGTCCGCAGCAGAATTCCAGCCTCCAGCCTCCCTGCCTGTTCCCCATCCCCCATTCCAGCATGAGGACCACTCCGGGATAAGGGGAGGGCCCTGGATCTGCCCCCGCCCCTCTTCCCTCCCAGCTGGGCCATGGGGGCCACTGAGTAGTGTAATGCAGGGCAGGTCCACCCTGCTCAGAAGCCACTGGGGAGTGGGAAGCGAGGTCCCTGGAGGACCCATGGTGGCTTGTGACCCTTGCCCTGTGGTACCATCTCCTCTCCTGGGCCCTCTGTCAGTGCCCTCCCCACCCCGTCCTGTTCTCTTCACTCCTGCTCCAGAGAGGCCCCTGGGCAGGGCCTGTATAGTGTCACTGGGGTTCAGGTCCCCATGCCAGCACCTGGGGATTTCTCCCAACATGCTGGGAAGACTGTCTCTTTCCAACTGCACTCTCTTCCCAGGGACCTGAGGTCCTGCCCAAGTGAGTGGCTGCCCTTCCTGTCTGTGCTTCGGTTTCTGGGGGAGCCCAACCTAAATCTTGGGGTGCAGCCATTGTAGGGGGTACACCTTCTGTACCCTTCCAGCTCCCAACAGGCTACCCACTTCCTTTCTCCCCAGGATGTGGGCAGGTGGGGGACTAGGATCCTCTTCATGACAGCCTGAAAGGCTGGGTGAGACTTAGGGGACTTTGCCACAGCGCTGCTGTGCCCATGGCCATGCCCAGTGAGGAGGGCAGAGCAGACTGTTAAAAACAGACCGAGGCTAATGTGCAGGCGGGGTCTGAGGGGCTCTTGTGCCCCTTTGTGCCCTCACCTGTTCATTCAACGGGTTTTTACCGAAGCTCCTCTTGTCCCTGCATCAGGGTCCAAGAAGACAGCAGAAAACAAGCCAGATGTGGCCAAGACATCAAGGCCACCCCAAGGGACTCAGTGCTCTGTGGGGCCAGGTCTGCTGGAAGTGGCTTGAGCTGAGCCATCTCTAGTCGCAGCCTGAACCTGGCTGGCTCGTGGGTCAGGCACCATCCTGGCTGCAGCACCGTGGTCGTCAGGGCCTCTGGTCTGGCAAGGTCTCCCTGCTGCCTGGGAAGGGGGCAAAGGGTGTGAGGTGACTTGCTGTCTGAGCAGAGAGAAGCTGCTTTGCCCAGAAGGGTCGAGGCTGCGGGATACAGCAGAAGGGTGGGACAGGATGGGTCTCAATAGAGGGAGAGAACAGGGAGAGGGAGGGACATAGAAATGTTGAGGGAGAGGCAAGGAAGACCAGGAAATTCCTGAGAGGAAACAGCAGTTCAGAGCTCACTGGCTGGGAACAAGTGGTCTTTGGAGAGTGTTTATGTTCCAAGCTCTCTGGCGACAGCTCTCCGAGCATCTGCACCACATGAAATGAGCTTTTTGAGGGAGCTGAAATGGATGAGGTCTGGGCTTGGCAGCAGCTTTCAGAGGTGGAGGGTCCCTTCCCACCTGTCCCCTGGGCTTCGGGTGGAACAGGAGTCAGGAGGCTGAGTGGAGGCCACTTCACCATCACCTTGTCCACCCCATGACCCCCTCAGCCATGTCCCTGCATGTGTCACTGAACACTTAGCCTGTGCCCGGAACCACCGCCTCTTACCCACGTCAGGGCTGGTGTTGGGCTCACTAATCTCAAAGTGACAACCATCACTTCTGTCCTGTGCTACTGGTCACACAGACCAGCCCAACACAGGAACTGCCTCAGCACCCAGAGGCTGAGTAACTAGGAGAAGGCAGGTCCTGCAAAGACCCACAGTGCTAACCTCATGGCAGAAGCTGAGAGACAGCGTGGAATGTGCCCCAGAGCTGTCCCCAGCCACAGGGAGCAGTTGGGGAGTTCTACAGCTCCTCATCCCACTAGAGTGGAGGGTACATTCTGGGATAGGCCCTCTGTCCCCTGAGCCCAACCTTAAGTGTGCCCCCAACACCAGCCTCTCCTCTGTGTCTCTGTCTCTGTCTCTGTCTCTGTCTCTCTGACTTTCTAGGGAGGGCTCACTTCCCTGTCACATATGACGGTTCACCTTATTTTTGTCAGTTTGATTGGCTGTAGTATCTTGCCAGGAGATGAGTAAAGCAGTCTTCTGGGTATGTCTAAGTGGGTCATGGAGCTGTAACATTGGCTTCTATATACCTGGTCCCTGGCCACTTCCTCTAAGGTACTGTCCCTTGCTGTGCTTCCTGGCCAGCATGGACTGAGAAGCTTTGCTCCATCAGGTCCTTCTACCATGATGCGCAGAGACAGCTGATCATGAACTGAACCCCCTAAAACTGTGAGACCAGTCAAACCTCTCCTTTAAGTTGCAGCATTGGGCAGTGTGCCCCAGTGAAGGGGAAGTGACCGAGACACACTGTGGGAAGTGCTATGATGAGGTCCAGGCCGAGTGGCATGATTTCAGGAGCAGATCCTCTAGCCTCAGCCCCGCCTTCCCAACACTGCTGCCCTGGTGACACCTTGAAGGAAGGCTCAGGAGAGACCGCCAGAAGCACCAGCTACACAGGCACATGGTCCTGGCTCTCAAAAACCACTTGATAATACTAAGCCTTTGTGCTTTAAGCCACTCTAGGTTGGGGTGGATTTGTCACACAGTAGGTGCCTGATACATCTTGTCACTTCACTTTCAGCATTTCCTGGGATTACTCCCCAAATACATGGCTGGAGCCTAAACCCTTATTTCAGGGACAGCTTCCAGGGAGCCACACCCTGCCCTGTGACCACAGACTCCTCCTAGAAATGGAGAAGCCAGGATTTAAGCCCAGGGTACAAGGAGCTGCTGCCCAGGTACCCAGCACTGTTATGCACCCACCCCACTGGCTCTGGCCTGCCAGTGCCTGGCCTGGAGGGACCAGGTCATGGTCCTGATGATGCCCAAGGGTGCCCAGTGTGTATCTCTCCCTCCTGCCCGTGCCTTGTGTTACGACACTTGACCTCACCAACCTTCTATGGCAGGTGGAGGTTTAGTAACTGCATCCTGGGTTTAAGCTTCCTGCTTTCAAATCTCAGCAGGGTGATGACAGGTTATTTAACCCTCTTCTGCCCCCATTTCCCTCCCTACAACGGGCACAACAGTGTCACAGGGAAAAGAAAGGGGTGGGTGGATGTGTCCCCCAGTATCCCCAGCACGAAGCAGGTTTTTACGCCATCCCCAGGCCCCAGACACACTTGTCTACAGGGGACAGAGCTGGAAGTCACTGGCTGCTGTGGTCTAGGAGATGATGCTAAGACACGTGAGAGCCCTGAGGTCCCCTTCCCAGACACGTGTGGCTTAACAGTTAAGTCCCCCTCCTACCTAACAGCTAGAGTGCAATCCTCTTTGGGTGCGTAGATGGGGCCGCGGAGCTCGCTGGCTCTCTGAACTTTGGTTTAATGTCTTTGGCCCAGAATGAATCCTGGCTGTCTTCCCAGCAGGTGCTCTGTAAATACACATCAAAGGGACGGATTGGGAGACTGCCAAGAGGAACATCAGAGCCTTGAGAACATGGATTCGTTTACCTAAAATAACATTTCCTGGGGTGCTCACAGTGACACCCCCAGAGGTGCACATGTGCTGCTCTCTTCCCTCCTCCCTTTGACCCGGTGACCCCGAAGTCTTGGTGGGTGTTAATATCTGCACCGAGGGCCCCAAAGGCCCCATAACTCCTATTCTTCTCCAGGTTGGGTTAGGAATCTTGGCCCATTTATTCCCTGATTATGCTAATTAGCCAGTTTTTGTTAAAAAAGGAGATGATTATTACCTTCAGTTTGACAGTTTTGAACTCCATTAGCAATCACAGCTGCCAGCATCGTGGGGCTGATTAGTTCCCCTGGATTTCTCTTAGAAAGAGAATTACCACCAGCAATGGAGAGACAGGAGGTGACAGGGTCATAGACCTGGGGAGATGAGGCCACAGGCAGTGGGGTGACAGGTTTTGACCACGGCATAGGCAAAGGCACTTACAGTGGGAGCAGGAGGCCATTGGAAGCTGTGACGCCTGTGATCCCAGTACTCTGGGAGGCTGAGGCAGGAGAAGCTCAGGTTTGAGCCCAGCATAGGCAATAATGATATAGTGAGACCTTGTCTTCAGATTTAAAATTTTTAAAAAGCACTGGAAATGTAATTCAGTGTAAAGGCCCTGAGTACAAAGGGTTCAATCCTCATTACTAAAACAAAAAACAAATAAAAATGAAAAAGGAGATCGCTGGTATGCGGTTTAGCGAGGGAGGCCACTGCCCCATCAGAGGGGACCATGTGGAAGGAAAGCGATGCTTTCCTCCCTCTCTTCCAGGGCTCTGGGAGACCAGGCCCCAGCTGGAGTCCAAGCCCTCTGTGTCGCTCTCCGTGGTCCTGAAACTCCACTGGGCAACTGGCACCTTTTCTTTCCCTTCATCCCTGGTTCTGGCCTAGGAAACTCATTGCCAGCGATCTGCACAGCTCATAGTGCTTCTTTCTCTCATGCTTATAAGTCCATCTTTTATCCCTGGATAAGCACTTTATCGTTTTCATGCTGTCACTGAGGTTAGCCTCATGACATTAATGGCTCCTGGGAGTGAAGCCTGGTCCTTTGACAGCTCCATAATGTGTCTCACTGGTGTGTGCTCTATTTTTGACTCAGGGAGATGGGGAGAGCGGGGCGCTGCAGCCACCTTCCTATGCTTCTGCTTGTGGGTGGTGGGTGCACTTGGGGGGTATGGGTGAGGCCTTGGAGTGCGGCTTTCCATCTTAGGGGGGCCAGGGACATGGGGCTGAGCAGTTACAGCAAGGGGAAGGTTAGGGCTGGACCCACTATCTCTGGCCGCTACCTCTTACTACCTTGGCATAATCCTTCCCCTTCTAGATCCATGTTCTAGATACCAGGGACCAGCATGGCATCTGCACTTCCCCGACCCCTGTAGACTCTGGGGGAGGACTCAGTGGCCCCATTTGATAGATGAGAATACTAAGACTCGGAGACATTCAAGGCCCTGTGCCAAGGGCAGTGAGTGGTGGATCTATGACTGGAACATCGGAGTCTCCATGAGCCCTCCCTGCCATGCCCCATCACTCCACCATGGGGGGGCTCCAACTCTCCACCCCATGGCCACAGTGGGGACAAGAGGAGGCACTGGGACCAGGGACCAAGTTCTTTTACTCCACCCTCTCCCTACTTCTGAGAGCATCCCTGCACCTCTCTGTCCACCCTGGGGCGCACTGTCCAGGCCTACAGGGAAGAAAGGGCACCTGAGATCCACCTGCCTATCCTTGGCTTGCTGAGAGCCCTTGGGCCACACCTGGCCACCGTGGGTCAGAGAGCTAGTCTGCGCATGGGCTTAGTGGCCTCTTGTGATTTAGGTCTTGGACAAACACATAGGGCCTGAACGCCGTGAGCCAGTGTGTGGACAGACACAGGCCCCAGGCCCTGGGGTGGACAACCTTGAGGGTGAAGAAGAGGTCTGGACTGACACCAGGAGGGTGCGGCCACGGAGGCGCATTTCCCATGCCCACTGCGCCTCTGCCACCTGGAGCCACATAGATCTCACCTCTTATGGAGACAATGAAGACCCAGAGTAGAGCTCAAGCCAGAACCAGAGCTGGTGCCCTGTCAGAATCAGAGGCAGGCTCGCAGGGGGAGGGTGTTGTGTGAGGGGTAAGACCCAGAGTGGGAGCTGGGGAGGGGGCAAAGCTAGTGCAGAAGTGTGGGGTCCAGAGGCTGCCGGCTGCCCCCAGCCTGCCTGTGATCATCATCTGGCAGTATGGCCAGGCAGCCAGGCAAGGCCGAGGTGTCACATACAACCTGTGCCCCAGGACATCTGCCAACCACGACAGCTGCCTTTGGGTCCCTGTTGTAGTTTGGCTCAGCCGAACCCCTATCTGGCAGAACTGCTCATGCAGGTTCTGAGCTAGATAATACCCACTCTGGATGCCTTACAGAGATGAAGTCCTGATGGCATTCCCCAGGGCTCTGTGAGGTCAGGACTGTGCTGGTTTGCATGTGGGTATGTGTCCCCCAGAGGTTTGTGGGATGCTAGGACAGGAAGAGGTGGGGCCTGGTGGGAGATCATGAGGTCCCTGGAGACTTCACCTGTGGCAGAGGCAGTTCCTAAGACAGTCGGCTGTTACCTCATGTGTGGATCACCACTGGTGTTGCCCAAATCCAGGAGGAATTCAGGGGGTCCATGGCGGTGGGTGGCTCAGGTCTATCCTGAGGAGGGCTGTGAAGTGAGCATGTCCCCAGCATCATCGTGTTGAGAAGAGGGCTTACCTGGTCTCTACAGGCCTCCCCTGGGTCCACTCCCTGTAGACCCCTCTCCTTCTGACTGCCTGCCAAGGCTTGGATCTCAGTGGACCCTTGATGCCTTCCCCAAAACTAGCACAAAAGAGGCTCACCTCCTGGAGATGGGCACAGGAGCTCTGGAGAGATGGCCGTAGTGGCTCAATTTCAAGTGGCTCTGCAGGAGAGCCCAAAGCTGCAGCGATCGGCGAAGCTGCCAAGCCACCAGCACATGGATGCCTCTAATGCAGAAAGGCTAGCAGCTTGCCCAGGGTCACACAGCACATCTGCTAGGTTGTAAATCTGTGGCTTTCTGCTGCCAGGTTCCCAATGGCCACCTCCGTCCTCCTCTGTCTTGTGTCTTCTTCTAGTCCCAGTCAAGAGGAAGCATGCTGTGACCCCAGAATTCCTCAGGAGACTCTGAACTGGAAGGTCAGGGATAGAGCCTGGGGGCTGGGTGTTGTTTTAGAAGTTTCTGCTGGGATGGGGAGACCTGTTTTAAGGAGGAAGTCAGTGTGAGTGCAGAAGGGCAGTTCTGAGTGGGGGTTCCTGGCAACCGGGACGAGTGTCCACCTGTCCTGCCTCGGTTAAACCCCCTAGGTTAGAGAGCTACACACTGAGATCCTGGAACCCTGGGGTACACATCCCGGGCCTTGTAGAAGCTGCCAGGACCTCAGAGGACACCTGCCTGGGCCCAGGATGCCAGAGCAGCAGCTGGGATGAAATGTTTTTGCAGCTGGTGCTTTGAACACTGGCCTGAGGCCCCAGGTGGCCAGAGGACTCAGCCCTAGGACAAGGGTCATGGTGCCTTTCTGGGAAAGCTTGGGGAGCAGCTAGGCCTGGTGCATAGTAGGCTTGAAACAAGCTGCAGGAGTGACTCTGGATGCCCCAGGAGGAAATTCCCTCCTCCATGACTGTTTTCTCTCCAATCCTTCCCCAGCCCTGATCACCACCAGCCCCAGAGTGCACACACCTACCTCTCCCACCCATCGGCCTCCTTTCCACACTCTGGACTCACGAACACCACTGGTGCACATTGTCACGATCCTGAAGTCACCGCTGGTGTTCTTTCTTCTCTGCCTACCCCCGTGCTATGTTCTATGCCAGTGACTCCTCCACAGGAAGACTGTGATCTGGACCTACGGCAAACCCTGCTTCTCCCAGGGTCAGCGCTCTTGCTCCTGGCTCACTGCCACTTCTAGATCCTTTGAAAACAGAGGATCAAAGAGGACTGACACAGTCATAGTGGAAAGGGGACTCCAGCCCAGTTCTGCTGAGAATGTCCCAGTCCATCAAGCAGATGCCCAGGGCCATGATGAGGTCCCTCTGCAAAGGCATAACAAAGTATGCCATTGTGAGGAACTGGGCACAGGGGCTGCCAAGGCCAGGTAGGGACCCTCGGAACCCTGCATGCTGGCTGGACATGCTGGACACGCCTTGGAACCTGAAGAGCTGGCTGTGGCCGGCTCTTGGCACCTGCTGCCCTTCTAGGCTGCGGTGTCCACAGGCCTGGACACTGTCCCCATGCTCTCAGAAGCTCTGTGGTTACCACCTGTGCCCCTGGGCTGGGCTGGGAATCATCCATTTGAGATGAAAAACTGAAGACACTGGAAACATTTCAGGGGAAAAAGAATTGAACTTTGTCAGGTAAAGCAGGCTCAGCCTGTGTGAGTGAGTGAGTGGGTGAGTGTGTGTGTGTGTGTGGTTGTGTGTGTGTGTGTGTGTGTGTGTGTGGGTGTGTGTGGGGGTGTGTGTGTGTGTGGTTGTGTGTGGGTGTGTGTGGGTGTGGGTGTGGGTGTGGGTGTGCAAGTGCTCCTTTGATCACCTTTTCTTCCACACTTCATGTTGCAATGCCCTCCCTGTCTACAGTCCTTGCAGGAACTCCTGAATGTCTTCCTTCCCTCAGCTGCCCCTGCTCTTCTCCTGGCATAGACAATGTCAGGATGCTCTTCCTAACCCAGGGTCTGAGGCCAAGTTCTCAAGGTCCCTGGGTGGCCACCCCAAGCAGGGGTGCAACTGCGTGTCAGTCAGCATGGGTCACCCCAGCTGTCACTGGGATGGTTGTGGAGATGACTGGTGTGAGGGTGCTGACGGTTCTTGGCCTTGAGCTCCCTCCTGCTGCTGAGGGCTCCTCTGGGCCTCAGAGAATGGCCCCCGTGTCCCTTGTACCCCAGGTGTGAGACCAGAGCAAGGCCAGCCTTGACTGTCACAGGTCCTGAGCACCCCTAAGGGCTCCCTATGTCCTCACAATGGTCAGCAGAGGAGACTCACCCAGGGTCACAGTCAGGATTTGAACCCAGAACAGTGTAAGTCCAGACCCTGTGGCTTACAACTCCTGGTGCTCCAGCAAGCCCAGAGGGGTGTTCAGACAAGGGGGGTGCACATAGAGCAGAAGTGCAGAGGAGAAGAGGGGGCAGAGGGAAAGAAGGGGGTGGGGAGGCTGAGAGAGCAGGGTGTGAGCACAGAGTGCAAGAGCAGACCTGTCCCCGCACAGGCCAGGCAACTGTACTGCTTCCCACCACTGCCCAAACCCCAGGCCCAAGCGAAAGTGCAATGAGAACTGCAGTCCTGAGCCAGAGCGTGAGGCTCTGAGATGGGGGATGGGCCTGGACTCAGGTCACATGGATTCAGCGGCCTACGGCTGAGTCCTGACACCCAGGGCTGTCCTAGGTGGGAGAAAGACCTAGAGCTCAGAGTTCTCTCTGTGAGCTGCCCTCAGGGTACTGCCAGGAGCAGCGGGGGCAGGCAGGGATCACCGCAGAGCCTTGCAGGCTGTGGTCTGTGAAGCAATGCGAGCCGTGAGTGGTTTCATCCTGGGAAGGGCCAGTGTGCTGACCCGCATTTCACCAGCTCTCTATCTGCTGGATAGAAAGTGGGCCACAGGGGGCCAGAGTGCAGTGGGGAGCCTCGCAGGGAGGCATGGTGGGGTTCAATGGCCAGGCCTGGGTGGCAATAGGGGCGGAGAAGGCCCTGAAGATGGTCACCACTGTCAGAGTGCAGCCCAAGGCAGGATTGAGTGACCTCTGGGCTCTGGTTTGGGGACAAGATAGCACGTCAGAAAGAGGCAGCTCTCAGCAGGCACCACTGGCCTCTGGTGCCCTCTGTTGCCTAGGCACCTTAATGTCCCAACCCTGGAGAGTGCAGAGGGTCGCTTTCACAGCTCCAGACATGGCAGCCAGAGCCCACATTTCAGAAATGTGACTTGATTATTCCAAGAGTTCAGTGTGACCTCAACAGTACAGGCCTCTCAGGCCACCTCTGCCAGCTCAAAGCTCCAGATGCCTGTCTCCACGTGCCCCAGGTCAGTGTCACATGAGCCGGAAAAGAAAGGCCTGATTATCAAAGCTTGGTACCACCTTACTCCTGCGGAGGGCAGCCTCAGGCACAGCCCAAGTGTGTGTGCGTGCATGGCTCTGCCCAAGCATGTGTATGATGGGCACTGGGAAGAGCTACTTTCTGGCCAGTGGCCCCACACCAGATGTGAAGGCCACCATTCCGATCATGTTTCCCAGAAATGACTTTGTTCCCTCTTTTCTTGAATCTGGGAAGATTTTGCAGAGGAGACAGGGGCTCAGGAGAGGGGAAGTGGCCTCTCCAATCCCGCAGGGAGGTGGAAGCAGGAGAAAGCCCCAGCCAGGTGCGCCACCCACTGGCCAGCTCGCCCTGGCTGTGTGAAGGCTGCAGTGGGGGGAGCTGTAGCTGGCATTCTCCCCACCCCCAACCAGTGAGGGGGGTGGGCAATGCGTTCGCCTAATCAAGGCGCAATCAGCGCTAATCAGCGTGTTCTTGAAATAGACCCAACTGGATGGGGATGCAACCGCCGCCTGGGTTTGTATAGCAGCAATCAGAGGGAGGCAATTTTAGATCTGCGGGAACAACAGCTCTTTGTCCGCAGGCACGGGGCCTCTGCCGAGCTCTGCTCTGCAGAGCCTATGCCTGAGATGAGCCCCCCTCCCCTCAGCCTGCAGCTGCCTAGCCTGGGAAGGGGGGTGTTGGAGCGATGGGCCCAGCTGCTGGGGTGAAGCCCACACTCTCCACACCTTGGCTGAGCACCTACTGTGTGCTCTGTGCATGGGCAGCTGCTGCTTCTGTGAGGGGGGCTCTGCTCTGCAGGTGGAGGCTGAGGGGGAGGGTCCCGGGGTCACATGGCCAGGACACAGCTGAGTGAGGATGGGAACCTAGCTTCTCTGGCTCCAAAGCTGTGTCCTCCTCACCTGGGGGACCATCAGGTCCGATGAGACACGGTCCTGTGTTAATACAAGCCAACAACACCTGCCCTGTGGATCCCCAGATCTTGCACAAACATGAGGCCTGAGAATTATCAGCTCCAATTTGCTAATGAGGCAAAGTGAGAGTTTCCAGGCTCAGGGATTCACTCAGGTCACCAGGACTCACCAGAGAAGCGTGAGGGTCTCTGGGACTCGGGGAGAGGGTGGTGAGACTTGTGGCGGGAGTGCAGGGCGGGGAGGTTTCACAGTCTGCGCAGAATGGGGCTGTCTCCCTTCCTTCTCCCTGGGGCAGACCCCTTGCTTCCCTCCTAGGATACAACAGCTCCTCTCACCCCGCCCAACACGACAGCTGGAAGGGTCCTGTCAAAGCAGAACCTGGCACGCACTCCCCTTCTGCACAAAGCCCTACTGTGGTTCTCTCATGTCTATATAGGTCCCAGAGGCCCTTCCCTATCTGCCCACCACCACCCTCTCCTCACCATCCACCCTGCTCCCTGGTTCACGCTGTGTTCAAGTTGTCCTGAACTCCTGTTTGCCCAATAAGCACTGTAGTTCAGACCCCAGGACTTTTGCATGTGCTGCTCTGCTGCCCGGAACACTCTCCCACACAGCCAAAGCTCCTGTCCTGCCTCCTCAAGAAGAGCTTTCTGGGCTGGCCACCCCTTCCCCTCTCCTGATCTCCCTGTCTCAATTTGCTGCTTGATTTTAGCCAGGCCTTCCTCACCCAAGCTGCAGGCAGAAGGGGCCCAGCTGGAGGTGCGGGCTCCCTGGGCGGTGAGGCTTTTTATGGAGACAGGCAGACAGCCCCAGTGGGGTGGAGGCTGGAACAGCGGTGTTGGAGGTGCCCAAAGGCATACCCTGGAGCAGGGATGCACAGGGCTGGGGCCGGGGCCAGAGGAGCAAACACACCCGTTTCCCTATCTGACAGCGAGGGCTCAGGGAGTGTGGGAGGCCCGCGAGGCCAAGCAAGGGCTGTGGGGATGGATGCCCCCTCTCTCCTCCTGCAGCAGCTGCCCAGGGAGCCCTAAGATGGCAGCCGCAGACCTGTCCTGGTGCTGCGGGGGTTCCTGCGGTCCCGGACCCCTGATTCCTGCTCTTCTTTCTCTCTAGCTCCCTGGAGGCTGGAGTCTCAGTCGTGGGGCTCCCCCTCTCCTTCTTGCCCCCCCGCCCCTGCCCCCTCTGGTGACCCTAGGAGAACTCTCTGCCCTTGCCCCAGCCTTCATTTGCCACCAACCTCTCTGTGGCCAAGACAGCTATTTTTTTAAATAGCTTCATTGATTTGGTGTTTGGTGTATAAAAGCCATAGATGCTCTTTGTTAAGAAAATAATTGGTGGTGCGGAAGAAAAAGGAGGAAGTGAAAAGCAACCCAGCTTCTCCCTCGGTGGTAACCAGCACCTCTGTTCCAGGGACAGCGGCCTTATCCCCTTGGTGTCTATTACGGTGCATACATTGTGTCAACTTGGGGAGTCTAGAGGTTTGGCTGAGTGACTCAGCAGGAAGCCAGGGCGCTTACTTTGTATACATCCTGAGCCTGTGGAAGAGGAAGGCATGGAGATTGTGTGAGAGCTACATGCCCCCTGGGTGCGGGGTAGGCTGTTTACAAGGTAAGGGAAAGAGGCTGCTTGCAGCCATTCCTCCCTTTTGCTGGTTGTTTTTGCTGTGCTCTGCTGCCCTGAACGGTTTGCCCTCTGCCATGTGCCACTCTGCCTCAGAACCAGCCAAGTATGGACTGAAACCTCCACAAACTGTAAGCTAAATAAACCTTTCCTTCCTTCATTTTGGGCGTTGGGTATTTTGTCTCAGCAATGAAAGAAAAGTAACCAAGACAGTGGTGTACAGATTCCCTTCCCTGGGCCAGGGCTAGAGCTCCAGCGGGCAGGGACGGGGCCAGAGCAGGGCCAGGACACAGCCCCTGCCAGGTTTTCATGCCCCTGGGTTCCCCCTCCCCAGCCTATGAGCTTGAACAGGAACGTCTTTCCCATGGTCACCCTTCTGCTCACTGGGAGGGCAACAGAACGTGGGTCATGTAGCCACGACCTCACAGAACCCTAACCACAGACAGAGATCCTGTGTTCATCTCTGCTTCACAGATGAGAAAGCTGAAGACCAGTGACTGTGTCCAAGTCACAGCAAATTGGGAACCAGGACGCAGGTCTGTCAGCACTGGTTGGGGTCTTTGATGACCATGGTGAGAAGTGATGAATGAGAACGTGTTTGTGGGACACTTAGCACACGCCTCAGCTCATTTAAGCCTCTCAGTGCCCCTACTAATCGCACATCGTGTCCCTTTGTACAGATGAGGAAATGAATCAGAGAGGTGAAGTCGCCTGCCCAGGGCCACTCAGCCAGGGTGTGGTGAGTTGGGAACTGAGCACAGGTACGTCTGGCTTTGAGATCAGGATAAATTACTCCCCTTGGTTAAGGGCAGACTTTCTGTCCCGGTCCTGGCCTCCTAGGTGGGGACATGGGGACCCTTCTGTGTGCACCCGCCTCTAATTAGACCTCAGGGGCCTGGATTTAGCGGCAGCGCCACCTGGTGGCCAATTTGCTGCCCCCGCCTGTCAGAGCCAGGGCAGGATTCAAGGGCAGTGATACGGAGGAGCCTGAGCCTGGCATCCAGAAGAAAACCAAGGGCCAACAGGCCGGCCTGGAGTCCCAGCGCAGCGCTCTGCACCTGCTTCTTTGATTTTTTTTTTTTTGTCCTTTTGAGACAGGGTCTCGCTATGCAGTTCAGGCTAGCCTTGAGCTCACTTTGTAGCCCAGGCTGGTCTTGAACTCGCAATGATCCTCCTGCCTTAGCGCCACCCACCCCCACCCCCTGGCACTGGGATTGCAGATGTGCATCACCACGCCCAGCTGCACCTGCTTCTGAGCCCACAGCACATCTGCAGGATGAAGCCTGCAGCGCAGTCACGGGCTGAGATGTTTCAGGTGATCAGCATGACCCTTGCCATGCAAAGTCATGAGGCACTGAGGCACTGCCAGAGGGTGCAGAGAAGGACAGAATGTTGGGGCACCCAGAGATCAGCTCAGTGTCCTCTGTGGGGCTTCCCTAAATTGCTCACCTTAGGGGCCCCCGAGCCTCCACTCCAGGCCAGGTGAGTGTGGAAAGTCTCAGGAGGCAGGCAGAGAAAGCAAGCTCCAGGGGGGATACAGAAGCCAAGTGTTACCAGCCCAGATGGAAATGAAGGCAGGCTGCACCTGCCCAGGAGTCCTTGGCCCATGGCTAAGCCACAGGTCACATCCTTTGGCGGCATTCTGGCTGGGCCCTGGCATTCTGCCAGTTGAGCACTGCCTTCTTTGTCCCCAACTGTTTCCAATTGCCCCTAGGGTATCCCCACACCCCACTCCCCAGCCCTCCTCAAGGGCATCACTCTGCTGGGTGCTCCTCTGGGACCAGGACGGTTGCCACAAGGCCACCCCATGTGCCCTAGAACTGCAGATGGTAGCAATGCCCCCAGTAATGACCAAGTGCCCTGGTGCTTTCCTAATCTCAGTGGTCTCAGCCACTCCTAAAATTCTGCCATGATCATCCATGATCTCATCAGCCCCCACAGCTCCCACACCCACTGGCCATACATCCATAGACTCTGCATGGCTCAGGTGGCCCCAGATTCCCAGGATCCTAACTCCACTCTTTAAGTCACTGAGGTCCTGGTAGTACCTGCCACCCTCAGTGCCTCCCACTGGCCCTACCCATTTCCCTCTGTGACCTCCCATGGCCTCTGTCACTGCTGGGAAATGACAGGGTTTGGAGAGGTGCTCCGTGTTCCCAAAGGGGTTTCCTGGGCCTCCCTGCCCTACTCCACACCACTATTGACTCTCTGTGGCTTGGATGGTCTCCCATGTCCTCAGAGGTGGCCCAAACAGCAGGTGAGGCACCACCAATGGGCATGGTGCCCATGAGGACTCTGGTGAGCCTCACCTTGTGGGCATGTGAGAAGAGGACCAGTGTTAGTGACGGCAAGGCAGGGAGGTGGTTTTTTGTTTCCAGTTTACAATGTCGACCTCCTCCCATGATCTGGTTCTCCATACTCTGACCTCTTAGGCTGGCTGTGGGGCTCTGAGGAGGTAGCACAGGTGACTCTGAGCACAACAGGTGCCTCCCCTCCAGCCTGCAGTCCCTGGGCTCCTCATGGTGACTCTGGCTCCCAGGATAGCAGGAAGCTGTGGAAGTAAGGTGTGTTGCTCCTCTAAGCTCTCTACAAAGTGGGCCTTGTTCAAAGTGAGGGATGAGCCAGGTAGGATGGTGCTCACCTGTAATCCCAGCACTCTGGGAGGCTAAAGCAGGAGAGTTGCCAAGTTTGAGCCAAGACTGGGCAACTTAGCAACTTAGTGAGAATCTATCAAAAAATTTTTTTAAATGGCTGAGGATATGGATTAGTGGGAAGGTCTCCAGTTCAATCTTCAGTACAAAAAAAAAAAAGAATTGGAGGGAGAAGTTGCCAGTTTGTCAACAAAGACTTTCTCCATGTTGGGTCATGGATGCTGAGCTGAGAAAGTACTTGCATTTTTTGATTGGTTGCTTTGAGAGAGCATCTCACTACATAGTCCAGGCTAGTCTTGAACTCACTGTGCACCCCTGGAGGCTGGCTTCAAATTGCCAGTGATCCTCCTGCTTCAGCCTCCTGAGTGCTAGGATTAAAAGCATATGCCACCACACCCAGCATGGAGAGCACTTGTTTTTTAACAGCCTGAGATGGTTCAGGGACTGTGAGGTGGCAGGGTGCTGGAGTCCTGGGGGAATACAAGATCAGCTGTCTGCCCTCCCTGGGTCTCTTTTCCTCACTGTTCCACCTGTGGTTAAGCTGAACCCAAGGCTGCCCAGGAGGCTGGGAACAGGAAGGCACAGAGGCTCCTCCCCGTCACTCATCCCATCCAGAGGGTGTGGATGCCTCTCTGTCTGACAAAGAAGCGTGGGAATGGCTGAGGGAAGGGATGTCCCACTGCCTCCATATCCTAGTCCCAGGACTAGCCATGGAGACTGGGGCATGCAGGAAAGGCCAGCTGAGCACATGAAAGGAGCCAATGTTCCAGTATGTGTATCTCTCAGCACAAAGTGCCTGCTTTCTGGGGCTTGCTCCTCTCCACTACCCTACAGGAAAGCCTCATAAGACCAAAACAGGGAGACCTGGACCCCACTTTTACAGCTTTTCTCCCCTGTTTAGTTGTCATGTCGTGTAGAGCCACACTTGGCCAGGAGGAGTTGCTAGTACACATTGCAGCCAACTGCTTTACCAGGTAAATTAGTTCCTCTTGTTATCAATCCTGTAAGTTTAAAGGTGAGCAAATCATGTTTCCTGGTGTTATGGTTTATATCTCTGTGTCCTCCCAAAGCCTCATGCATTCATAGGTGGGGCTTTTGGGAGGTGATTAGACCATGGGGCTGTGATAATCATCAGTGGATTAGTCCACTGATACATGTATAGCTAAAGATGATGTTGGGAGGTGAGGCCTGATAGGAGGTAGGTCACTGGGGGTGTGGCCTAGAGGGTGTGGCCTAGAGGGTCTCTCTCTATCCTTCCTCAATTTTCTCTCTCTCTCTCTCTCTCTCTCTCTCTCTCTCTCTGCTTCCTGTCTGCTATCCTACAAGTAAACTTCCTCTGCCTTGGAGCCAGATGACTATGGGCTGAAACCTCCACAAACTGTGAGTCAAAATAAATCTTTCCTCCTCAAAGTTTCAGATGTCAGGTATTGGGTCTGAGTGATAAGAAAGTAACTAAGACAGATTTTGGTACCAGGAGTGGGGTCATTGCTGTGAGGCAATACCTAACCATGTGGTTCAAAAGCCTTTGGAACTTGTTTAAGGGAGGAGTTTGGAAAGGTTTGGAAATGCCAGCTGGAGCAGTGCTCTATAATGCTCTGAGTTGAGCTTGATGGAAGATTCTGGTCAAATCTCAGAAGACCAAAATTTTGTCAGTAATACAGTCAGAAAAGAACAGGCTCAAGAGATTTCAGTTGGGGACAAGGGTACCATTGACATTTGGACTCCAGGCCATATGTGTTATGCTCTTGAAATAAAAAGAACATTGTCTATATTTGCTCATGTCCTGAGACTTTAAGGATAATGAAATTAAGAGGACCAGACTAATTAATCTGGCAAAAGAAATTTCAAGGCAGTCTAATATTAAGCCTGTGGTATGGCTACTGTTGAGGGCTTTTAGTCAGTTCTACCTTGAGAATCAAGAGTGAAAGGCACAGCTGAACAATTTAAAAAGTTTTGAGACTGGCCAGAAAGGAAACTGTGGTAAAGTTGGAGCTTGCAAAGATGGAGCAGAGGAGAACTTGATTGTTTAAAAGATTAGCATTAAAAATAACTTCAGAATAGGACAATAGGAAGGATAGCCTGAGGGTTATCACCAGAACCAGCAATACCTCACCCTTCAAAGGCTCAAAATTGCAAACATTAAAGACCTTGCTTTGAGAAGAGGGTCCCAGACACTGTTGGAGAAAGGCTATCTAGGGAATTGATTTCCCAGGATCCAGTTCGCCATGCTCAACTATCCAGCCACTTGGAGGCCTCTGCAACTGGCAGCAAGATGCAAAAGGGCTCAACTATTGCTTCAGATGGTTGCAGACCTTCATGTCATCCATGCAGTACTGGTTTTAGGTGCATGGAGGCTTCAAGAGCTATGGGGCCAGAGAGGCTTGCCCCCAGATTTTAGAAGGCCTGGGAGGCCAGGCAGTGTGCCTCTGAGCTGGCAGTCTAAGAAGACATGAGTGTGAAAGTGAAGGTGCAGTGGAGATCCCAGAATGTTGGAAAAGACAAGAATGTGGAACATCTGGGGAAAGCTGCAAGGAGGGAGCAGAGCCATCCCAAGAGAGAGGCCATGAGGGTTACAACCACTGGGAGTGCCATCGGGGTGGAGCTGTCCAAGTCTTCTGGAGTTCACATCTATCCAGGTCTTTCCTAGGATACTGGACATGGAACCACAGGATTTTAATGTTTACCCTGCTGGATTTTGGTCTTGTTTTGGTCCCACTCCTTTACATCTCCCTATTTCTTCCTTTTAGAATGGGAATGTTTATCCTGCGCCATTGTATGTTGGAAGAGCTTAACTTTCTTTTGATTTTTACTGGGGTTCACAGCTAAGAGTTTCCCCTAAATCTCAGAGGAGATTCTGGACTTGGACTTTTCAGCAATGCTGAAACTGTTAAGAGCCTGGCAAGTCTTAGAGGTGGACCAAATACCTTTTGCAGAAGTGGATGAACATTGAGTCTCATGGGGCCAGGCCAGAAGGCCATGGCTTATATGTAGGTGTCCCTGCACACCCAAGAGCATCATGTACTCATACATGGGCCTTTTGGGAGGTGACTGGATCCTGGGGATGTGATACTTATTAGTGGATGGGCCCACTGGTAAGTTTATAGCTAAATATGATGTTTGAGGTAAAGCTTGGTTGGAGGAGGGTCCCTGAGGGTGTGCCCTGGAAGGGACTCTCTCTCTCCTCCCTGGACTGCCATCTGCCATGCCACAAGCCCTTTCTCCTCTGCCATACTGCCTTTACTTGGAGCCAGTGACTATGGACTGAAACTTCTTACAAACAGAGCCAAAATAAATCCTTCTTCCTACAGTTGTGTGAGGTGTGGTGTCTCAGTGATGAGAAAGTAAGGTCACTTGGGAAAAGGGAGACCCACACTCCTGTAACTTAGGTGCTTCTTGTCTTGCTACTGGCACCCACCTAATGTGATGCACATTCAGACAGGTGGAGGGCCTGGGGGTGTGGCTGCATTAATCAGTCCCTGTGGCTCTAAGGAATGATGAGGTTCTCAGGGGCCCTAGGTGGAGGGCATGTATGGAACACTTTTCCTGTGAGCAGGTATCACTTCCTCAGGGAGGGAGAGAAGCCAAGGTAGGTTCTCTGGACTATGAGAAGAGAGGTTTTAAAAAAGGAGTGGACCAGCCTACCCCATGGGCCAGCAGGACATTATCTCTGTGACTTTGAGGGGCTATCCTGAAATCTTAGGTACAAAGGTACAAACTGAGAAATTCTATGTTTTCAGCATGATCCTAACTCTTCTTGAGTGTAGATGCTATTCTTTGCAGGATAATAATCACCAGTGTGACCTAGGTTTCAGCAGCCAGAGCTCTCAGGACCTTCACAGCCACCCTGCATCTGAGTTGAAAGCAGGCTGCAGACCCTTTTCTCTTTCAGCTCTCCTTGCTCCTCAGATACCAGGTCTGCTATGAGGACAGGAGTATGAGCTTGCTGGCAGCTACTTTTTGTTGCTTGGAGGTAACTACTATTTTCTTTGAGCCTTAGGCATGGGAAACGTTAAGGCATTGTCTGACTAAGAGACAGAGCCAGGCAGATCTGAGTTCTCTTTTTGCAGCTGCTGAGCTGTGTGACTGTGGACAAATTGCTTGGCTTTTCTGTGCCTCAATGTCCCCTACCTGTGCAATGGGCAAAATCATAAATAAGTAACATGGAAGTGCCCATTGTACAGTTGTGGCGAGGGTGGAAGAGAAATCTTCTGTAAAGCAGCTAGCACACACGGTGTGAACAGTGAACACGGGAGAAAGGTAGACAGGCCTTCTGGAGTGTGCTGCTTCCCTTTGCTCCTAATCTCAGTGTAGAGCCAGAACAGGTTTGCAGACAATGAAGACACTGAAGGAAAATGTGGCACTATCACCCGGCTGAGAGCAGCCATGGGATGCATTTGTCCACTCCTTTCATTTTTTAAAAACAAGTAACATTGTGTGCCACAAAGGTCTCCAGTAAGAACGTTCACGATGCAAAACAAGACAACTGGTTTCATTTTTTAATAATACCGTAAATATCTCAGAAAGGATGTATCATTCCTAACAAATATCAAAAAGGTGATCACGATGACACGGCCCCCACCCCACATCACCCTCCCCACCCATAAAGTTACCCGGATCCTAGTAGGAAATTACAAAACACAGAAAACCCAGCCCCCTCCGCCCTGCCCATGAGTAGGGTTAAGAGTGTCAAGTGTTAGGAGCCACGTGTCTGGTGCATGCGTCCCGGTGGCAGACCTCAGGGGACCAGTCCGTCTGTCTGTCTGCCCACGCGCACGGGAGCTAGTGGTGGGACTGTAGCAGCAGTAGATTTCCCTCCCCGGAGCCTGCTGGGGGGAGTGTGGCTGAGGACCAACAAGTACAGGGGGTTGCTCCCAGGTCCCCCAGGCTGGATGGCTCAGTGGGCGCTGGCCTGTCTGTGAGCAGCTAGGCGCAAGAGGGGCCCCAGAACAAGGTGCCCCCACCTGCCGTAGGGTGCAGATCCTCCCTGTGAGCAAACTCAGGCTTTAGGTGGGGGCTGGGTATAGCAGAGAACAGGGGCATTTGGAAACCTTGGGGTCAATGGAACACATGGGTCTCCTTTGGAAAAAGCTCACATTTACATCACACAGAACTGGGGCCTGTGCAGGAAGGAAAAAGAATGTGCCTTCCTCATGCCCATGGCTCAGAAGGCAACACAGAGGCTTGATATTAAGTCCGGTTAATCAGGGAAAGGAATCCAGTCTTGAGGCCTGAGGCCAGCCCTGCCTCCTCATGGCCTGAGGCCTGCGCCCCTCTTTCCAAGGGCCAGGGGCTGGTCAGACCACCCCCAGGTGATTTGAATAGACTAGAACTGAGTCCTGTGGCTGCTGGTGCAGAAAAGAGGGGAGAGGAGGGGAGGGGAGGGGAGGGGAGGGGGGAGGGAAGCAGTCTCCACACAGGGTCCAGCAGGGCAAACAAGATGGGATGGGGATAGACAGGGGACAGCAGGCAGGAGGAGAGGTGTCTGGGGACAGAGAAGGGGCCTGTGGCCTCCCAGGAGCACTCACTGTGAGAGGCTGCAGGAAGGTCTACACCTCCTGAGCCAGAAGCCACCATGGCCCCACCACCATCCATGCCCAGGATGGAGGCACAGAGGGAGGATCAGAACAGGGGGTGAACAGGAGGAGACCGTGCCACAGGGCCAGGACAAGGATAAAGTCAGGGTTAGCACACATATCACCACATTATTACAGGAGAAATCAGGTTTCCACGGTGGGGACTGGGGCGGGGGAAGTGATGGGCTGTGTGACTTCAGAAGGAGACCAGGTCAACTGCAGTGCTTCAGGGGAGGGAGGAAAACAGAGAAGCCCCCAGTTTGGGAGACCCAGAAATTGAGGCCTAGGGAGGAGAAGAGGGCGGCCAAGGTCACTTAGTGCAGGCAGGGGGCCTGTGATCCAGGAGTCCCCAGGCTGCAGGGACTTTCTCTGCTCTGCCATGTAACCTTCAGCCTGCAAACCCCACCTCTGAAAAAGGGCAGGTTCAAGAGAGAAGCTGGGGACCTGGCGGGGATGGCTGCCCACAGAGGCAGGGACAAATATGGGACAAGAAAGGTGGGTAAAGAGGCCAACAGAGAACAGTGTTTGTCACCCCCCCACACACCTACCCATGCCCCAGTATAAAACTTTTACAATATGGCACACTGACCCCTAGGACACACTGATTAAAACCATGGTGGGATGTGAGAGGTGCTAGTCACTGTACAGTATTATCTCGTGGTGGCGGATACTTCCGTGGTCACCGAGCGAGGCGGGAGTGGGGGCTGTCAGCTGAGTGTACAGTGGCCGTGGAGATTAACATGTTAATATATCCTGTGTACAGAAGCAGAGCCCCTACACTAGGAGAAGCTCGGGGTCATTTACACGTGGGAAGGGGAGGAGGAGAATCGAGGTGGTGGGCAGACGGGCAGGCTCAGAAGTGCGTCTCCTTCTCTGTGATGGCCACGATGCTGCCGTCACCCTTGAGCTTGGCATCACAGTCATTAACTGTCACCGTCCGTGGGCCTGCCCCAAGCTTGCCCCGCATTTTCAGATCTGCACTGGGGACTGTCAACTTCCGGAATTTCTAGATGTTGGAGAGAAGAGCTGTCTCAGGCGGCTGCCAGGGCCTAGGGTTCAGCCTTGGCCTTGCCAGCACACAGGTGGTTGCCTTGATGCTGTGGATCCATCAGCCTGAGGCCCAGGCCCTGGCTCTGCCATAGTGTTCTGTCCTGGATGATGCACTGGCCTCCATGGGACTCAGTTTCCTGCCCTGGAGAATGGGTACAACCGAGGTCCCTGCTCCTGCTGCTAGTGAGTAGAAAGGAGATGAGGCTATGTAGAAATGCATGGCCTCCTGGGTGGCCTCAAGAAGGTGATTAGAATCTGATAACTAGAATTAAGACCCACTACCTGGTCCCTGCCCTGTGGCAGGGGCTAAGAAGCTGGGGGTTGAATTGCTGCTGGGCTGCTGGCTAGCCATGCCAGCCAAGTATTATGCTTTGGATCAAAAATACCTCCCAAAGGCTCTTGTGCTCAGAATTAGAGCTTTTGGAAGATGACTGGATCAGGGGGTGCTATGCTTGCCAGTGGACTCACTGATGAATTCAATAGCTGAACATGCTGTTAGGAGTGGGACCTGGTCACTGGGGTGTGACCTAGAAGGGTATACTCCTGTCCCAAGTTACTCTCTTCTCTCTTGGCTTTGGATGAACGGCTTTGCTCAGCCATGACCTTCTACCATGCATTTCTGCCTTGGGGCCAGCCAACCAATGAATCCACTGAAAGTTGTGAGCCAAGTAAGTCTCTCCTTTAAGTTGTGAGTGTTGAGTATTATGTTCCAATGATGGGAAAGTGACTGATACAGAAATTAGTATCAGGAGTGGGGTCATTGCTATGACTGTACACAACTGGTTCAGAGCTAGAGTTTGAGAAGATTTGGAGATGTCAGCTAGAAAAGTCTTAGAATGCTGTGCAATCAGAGTAAGCAGAGATTTATGAGAGATTTTGGTCAGAATTCAGAAAACCAGATGTTGACAGGCATGCAGACAGTAAAGGGCAGGCTCAGGAGGTTTCAGGTGGGAACAAGGACTATATTGATAGTTGGACTAGAGGCCATGTGTGTTATTTTCTGGCAGAAAATGTGTCTACACTTTATTTATGTTTGAGGAGTTTGTGGTAGACTAAGGTTAAGGGCAGTAGTACAGTTTGGCAGAGAAAATTTCAAGGCAGCCCAATATTCAGGCAGTGGCACAGGTACTGCTAATTGCTTTTAACCAGATCTACAAGGAGAATGAGGAACAAAAAGCAGATGTTAAAAGTCTGCTGTTTCATCAGAAAGGAAGTACCAACAAAGTTGGATTTTTAGAAAGCATGTTGCTGAAAAGATTAGCATTAGAAAGAAGTACTTTGCATCAGGATGATAGGAAAGACGGGTTGGAGGCATCTTAGGAATCAACAAAATCCCATCCTTCACAGGCTCAAGAGTAAAACTTTCATTTGAGAAGAGAGTCCCCAGGCTTCCAGCTTGAGAAGGGCTGCCTGGGGAACTGGTTCCTTTGGATTCATTTCACACTTCTCAGCACTAGGAGACCTCTGTGGCCACAATGCAAGGAGACTTGGCTGCTGTTAAAGCTGGCAGCAGACCTTGGCATCATCTGTGTGGTGCTAGTTTTACAGGCATACAGAATGCAAGAGTTATGGGGTCATGGTGGCTTCCATCCAGATTTCAGAGGAAGTCCTGGGAGGCTGAGCAATGTACCCCTAAGAGGGCAGTGCATGAAGTTGTGAGAGTGAAGCTAAACATGCAGTGGAGATTCCAAAAAGTTGAAGATGCCAGGAATGTAGAATGTCTGCTGAAGAAAACTGCAGCTTTGGGGCTCATATCTCACCACAGTCTGCCCCAGATGCTGGGACATGGAGCTGTAGGATTTAATGTTGGTCCCACTGGGTTTCAATCTTGCTTTGGCCCAATTTCTTTCTATTGCCCTATTTCTCTCTTTGGGGATGGGAGTCATTACTCTGTGTAATTATATGTTGGAAGTATTTAACTTTCTTTTTGATTTTCACAGGGGTGTCATAACTAAGAGTTTGGCCTCAGTCTCAGAGGAAACTTTGGAGTTGGACTTTCCAGCAATGCTGGAATCGTTAGGATTTTGGCAATTCTTAGAAATGGGCTACACATATTTTGCACAGTGAGATAGATACGAACCCTTTTGGGGTCAGGGGAAGAATGCAACGGTTTAGAGTTAAAATGTTCCCCCAAGTCTCATGTGTCTGAATGGTCATTGGAATGTGGGGTGCTATACTCATCCATGAATTCATTCACTGATGGGTTCATGACTGAATGTACTGTTAGGAGGTGGGGCCTGGTTGGAGCGGGTCACTGGGGGCGTGGCCTGAAGGGCATATTCTTCTCCCCAGCTCGTCCCTTCTCTCTCTGCTTCCTGGCTGCCATGAGGTGAGCAGCTTTCCTCTGTCAGGGTCTTCCACCATGTTATGTCTGCCTTGGAGGTGGCCAACTATGAACTACAGGAATTGTGGGAAAAAATAAACTTCTCTTTTAAGGTTACGGGTGGTGGGCATTGTGTCCAGTGACAGGAAAGTCAATAGCACACCCCTGAGGCCTCACAGAGACACGTCCAGCACAGTTTCTATGATGGATGCATGGCAGAGGAGCCCGTGGCTTCCTTGAGATACAGGTTGGCGTATCTGCATCATGCCCATTGTCTGGAGGAAGAAACTGAGACCAGTGAGGTGCCTGGACCCGTGCGTGCTCTCCATTCCTGCTTGCCCACCCCCCGGGGTAGCGTGCCTCCTGCCCGCCCCTCCCTCACCTCGGGCAGTGTGCCCTCCGTCCGCCACAGCTGGATGCAGACCCAGAGTGGGATGCAGAGCATGGAGGATAGCGCCATGAGCCAGCCGATGCCATAGCCCCAGGCAGGGTATGTGTAGAGGTTGTTGTACTTGAGTGGCTTGTACTTGACAAGGAAGAAGATGAAGATACCCTACAGAGAGACAGAGAAGTCCCTGTAGCCACCACCACCCACCTGTCCACAGCAAAATGGTCCAGAGCCACCGGGAGTATCAGACACATGGACATGCAAATTGGTCCCCACCTCCTGGGGTCTTGAGACTTCCCGCTACTCTGCCCAGCCAGAGACTCTTGTTTTGTCCCTGTCACTTCGTCAAAGGCTGGTTCAAAAGTGCTTTCCCAACCTCTCCAGACTGAGATGCGCTGAGATATTTCTAGGGCCGGAAAACAGGCAATGGGTGACAAGGTTGCACGTATTTGTTATGCCCTGTCTCCCAACAAGACCCCTTGTGGTCTGGTCTTGAGGAAGAGTGTGAGCCTGACATTCCATCAGCTCTGTCACCAGCATAATTAACAGCAAACAAGACCTTGGTGCCAGTGAGGCACAACCCAGGCCCAAGGCAGGGGGATACTTGTTCACACAGCCCAGCAAGCTGGTGGCAGAGCGGGTATCTGGTGAGGGCCCTGCCAGGCTGTGACCTCAGCTTCACAAGGCTGAGACCCAGGGACAGGAGCCCTCTCAGGGCCAGTGAAGCTGAGCAAGGATGTGGAGGGGACGGGGTAAGTGAGCAGGTGGCAGTTGGGGCACTGGGGGGCGGCACCTAGCTGGTCCTTACCGCACAGATCCCGGGGGTCACCACCTTCCAGCACCACTTAATGAGTGACAGTGGCCGGTAGCCAATCATGTCTTCAATGTTGTCATAGAACCGGTTGCTTCCTTGCAGAGCAGAGCAAATGGGTGTGAGACTGTGTGTCCTTATTTACCACTTACCACAAGGTGATACAGGGCTAGGGCTTGGGTGATGAATGTCTCCAAGGACCTCGTGCAAAGGCCTGGTCCCCAAAGTAGTGCTCTTCAGAGATGGGGCTTTAGGAGGTGGCACCTGATGGGACCACCTTAGGTCATCAGGATTTGGGGACCCTTCCTGACCTGTTTCTCTCTGCCCCGGTTTGAGAAGCCACAGCTTCACAGACCATGCTCTTGCCATGAGCTTCTGCCCTCAGCTGAGGCCCAGGCTGGAACCTGCAGAGGCTGAGCTCAATTACATCTTCCTGTTCGCCTTGGGGGCCTGTGCTTCATGATGGGGTGCAGCTGGCCGACTTGAGGGGGTTAGAGCGCAAGGGTTGTGGAAGAAGGTAGAAGGAGCCCTTTTGAAGAAGTGAGGCCAGGAGAGGGGCCAGATGACCCGCTCAGGTGGTAGCCTGGCTTGGCAGGGCCAGAAGGAGCAAAGCAGCCACTGTGCCTCCCCCAGGCCTGGCACCACTGGCGTGGGCCAGTATGAGGAACGAGAGGACTAGAAGGTGAGGTTAGCTGAGGCTGCTTTGTCTGGACTTCGTCCTCCCTAGAAACATGCTCCACCAGCTCCATCTCACAGAGAGGAAACTGAGGCACGGGGTACTGGTCTAGCCTGAGGTCATAGTGCCTGGCCCTAAACCTGCTCCCCATGGGGTACCACTCACCATACACCCAGCCGATGCACACACACTCAAAGATGGCCACGAAGAGCAGGCACATCCCGCTGGCAGCGTAGGAGTCAAAGAGCTGGAAGATGTACATGCCTCCCTGTGGAAAAGGGACACGTATGTAGACAGCTGGCTGGCTGACAGCACCTGCTGCACTCTGGGGCCGCCACTGGCCAGGGGTCTGCCTGTCCCTCCTCTAAATACTGCAGCCTCCGTGCCTGGACACCCCCGGACCCATCCTCCGGGAACTTCAGGAAGGTGATAGCATGTCCTGTCAGCCTCCCAGCTCCCCCAGGACCAAGAGCACGCTGAAAGTCAGTCACAGTCAGGCCCTCCAGCCAAGAAAGCCTCACATGGGTCCTCTGTGGCGCCTGGCACGCAGGTCCCTGAGTCATGTGGAGTGTGGGCCCTGTGTGGGCAGGGACCCTGACTGGCTGGTCTGGGCCAAGGACCGGCACACAGCAAGTGCACAGCCAGCTTGGGGGCTGGAGGAATGCCTGGGTGGGCTCTGTGATAGACTCACATCTGCAGGCTCTGATCCCTAGATTTGGACCCCCTTGACCAAAAATATTTGGGGGAGAAAAGCTTCTGTATGGAACTTGTCCAAATGCTGTCCTTGTCACAATCCCCAGACGCCAGACAATTGCATACCCGGAGCATGGATGCTGTGGTAGGTATGGAAAGCCACCCAGAGACTCTGCGCCCTGCTGGGCTGTGTGTGCTCCGTCATGCTTTGCCTCTGTGGATTTGGGTCCTGGGACCCATCCCCCATGGATACCAAAGGACTCCATGGTCACCAAGCTCTGTGGAGATCCTCGTGGGCCTGAGATTAGCCAGCTGGGGTCCAGGAGGTGAGAGGCGCTGCCGTGAGGGGATGGGTTGCATCTGCCTGGAATCTTTGTCACTCAGCCAGGGTCATCATCTCGGCACGCAAGTACAGGGGGAAGAGAGGACGAAGGAGTCCGAACCTGTGTGCCTCACAGGGTCTCCCTACCAGAGCCACTCCTATGCTTGCTGCTGTCTCCTGTACAGGCCTCATACCCAAGACCCTCTGCGACCTCATTTCCCTCTTCAACCACGTGGGGCAATGTGCCAGTACCAGCAGGCCCACACCTTTGCTATGAATGAGAAACATAGGCCGGGTGTGACAGCAGGCAGTGGTAGGGACTGGGGCCCATGGGACAGCACAGGGGGCCACATGGCCACAGTGCTCTGGACCACAGCAGGGCAGCCACCACTGCAGGTTTTGTGGAAGACACAGAAATGCAGGTTTCCATGGGAAAGCTTTCTCTCTTTAAATGCATGGTGACTTCAGCACGTTTTATAAAACAGTGAGGACAGAACGAGGCAGATGCTGCAGAGGCTGTCAGGTCCATGGGCACCAGGGCAGCCTAAGCACCATGGGCCCAGCAGCGGGGCTGACTCTGAGCAGATCATAGAGACCCTCCAACTCACTTCCTTCCACTAAATGCAGAGTGGGGGCCACAGGCAGCACTCTAGACCAAGCGCAGTCCAATGGCACTGCGTGGTGTCACACAAAGGACAGTGTTCTCCTGAGGCTGCAGCGCCCAGGGCGGCAGTGCCCTGTGTAACTTGTTCCATGGCAGCCACACAATGAAACTGCCTAAGCAGTGAGTCCTCAGGACAAATCCCGTCAGTCACTGACCTGGCTGTTTCAACCACCTCCTGCATCTTGGTTGACTTCTTGGTCCTTTCCAATGTGATCCTAAGTCAGACACTATGTTATTGGGGAAACCAAGGCACAGAGCAAGGAGAGCACCTGCTGCCGGCCTTCTGCTGGTGGGTGAGGAGCCAAGCACAGAGGCTGACAGACAGTGTGGAGCCCAGGTCTCAGTCACCCAGCACCCTGCCAGGTAGAGGTCAGGAGTTGGTGGCCTGTGCTTGCCCTGGAGCTGAGCTCTGAATGAGGGAGGAGATCAGTAAGGGCTAAAAGGGTTCCAGGCTGCCACAGTTTGGCAATTTGTGCTTCTGTGACGTCCCACCCAGATGTCCCCACCACTAAGGACAAGCCCATCACTCTGTTTTGGCTGCTCATACTGGTGCCCTGAAGGCCCTGGGTCACCAAGCACCCTTGGGCAGATCCAGGCCTCAGGCAAATGGGCCACAGCAGGCCATGCCCCTGGCAGGCTGGACGCCACATTCTTGTGACCCCAGCCTGGCCCTGTCAACCTCTTTAAGGCATCAGGTCAGCTTCCCAATTTGTATGCAACAAAAGGCTCGCCTCTGCATGACTAACCAGAGCTTAATGGGGCCCTGCTCCCTGCTGGGAGGAGGCGTGGGGAGCGAGGAAGGGAAAGGACCCAGAGCCCCAGCAGCTAGCAGCAGCCATATTAGCACCCAGGCCAAGTCCTGCTCTGGCTCTGATGGCTGCAGCCTGGGGGGAAACACGTGAACAGGGAGCACTGACCACCGGGACAGGGACAAGGAGGGTGACTGGACTAGGGACACAGCCTAGACAAGGAAAGCAGGCAGGGAGGCTCCCTGGCGGAGGCAGTGCAGCGAAAAGACTAGCAGGTTCAACAAGGAGCCGCTGGCCCAGTGCTTCCCAGGCTGGCCCAGTTTTACGTGGCTGCTCTGATGGATTCAGAGCAACCCCCCACCCAGGGGTTCTCATGAAACCTCTGCCTATTTCCTGGAAGTAGCGTTTTCTTAATTATCTTTGTGCATATGGGAGAAAGCTATCAGTCTCACTTCCCTGAGACACTTGGACAAGTATTAGGACAGCTGCAGAATGGGGAGACAGTTTGCGAGTCTCAGTTCGGGGGTTCTGGGGGCCTTCATACCCTGCGGGCCCAGCAGGGTGATACACAGGAGGCGGTCAAAGCACACCTCCCAGGAAGTGCCCGCTCCGAGAAGCCCACTTTGAACTTGAGACCTGGGACAGGCAAGCAGTTTAGAAGCCAGTAGCTGACGCTGCCCCCTCGCCCAGGAATCTCTGGTTGGGATGACCAAGGAAGCCTAAGATCGTCCTGTGTGTCTCTGCCCCTGTTAGTGGCCAGGCTTGGTGAGGACTCATGTCAGCAGGACACACAGCCGGCAGACCCAGAGCTGGGATCGCGGTCTGCCGGGCCCCCCAGACCCCGCGTCCACCCCACGTCCTCACCTCCGTCAGCATCACAAGGCCCAGGAAGTAGGAAAGCACAGACAGTGCCAGGATGAGCAGCTCTCGCCGGTAGCCCCTCCGGAAGACCTTAGGGTACATGTCCACCACAGCCGTCACCAGGCTTTCCACGCACACAAACTGCAGGGGACACCGTGCCATGAGAACCAAGAAGAGGCTGCTGAGGCCCCGGCTTTTTCCTGGCAGGGTGGCTGCACCCCACCCTGCCCCACATGGGGACCCAAGAATGAAGACTGCGACACCAGCACTGGCTGTGCATTGAGCCCATAAACAGGCAGGGCCGGGCGGCCCAGGGTTCTCAGCCTGCAAAGCCTAGTCCTGTGCTGTGGCCCGAGGCCCCTGCTGGCCTGGAGTAGGGTAGGGGCTGGAATGAGACCTGGGAGGCAGAGCAGGAGCCGGTGTCCCTGTCCCAAGCTCAGGGCTCTGCTGGCAGTAGACCCTGGGACTGTATCAGCTCCCTGTCCCTTCTAATATGTAGGTGCCCACTGCTAGGTGAGGGAGGTAAGCAGCGAAGCAACACCCAGCTCCATTTCTGCTGGGCCCTGGGCTCTGGCCAAATGGTGCAGGCACTGATGGCTGAGTTTGAACTGCTGAGCATCTGAATCCCAGTATGGAACACAGGGCCTGGCACACAGTTTCAGTCCAACTCCTACCTACCCATCAACACCCAGCCCAAATGTCCCAACCCAGCAAGCAGGAGAGGACTCAGTCGTTCGTGGGTTTTTCCTTAGAACCTAACTGCTTGTGAAAACCACAAATACTGTACCTTCTGCAATTGTTTTTTGCTAGGAAGTTTGCAAGTGGCCAGTCTGAGAGGGTTACACAGTTCTTGCTGCCTACGGGCTGCGGCTCTGTAATCCATCTCCCAGATGTGCCAGCATTCTGCCATCATGACAGGTTGTGTGCCTTGCGTAGCTATCTCTGGTGTTCTCAGTTTTGTTCTTCTTAAAGCCCTAAGGTCCCTAAGAGGCTTCCAAAATGCCCTACACCTTCTAAGGCTTTATTAATACAGGTGTTTTTTTATGAACTTACATCACTGCAGGAGACATAGCACATTTAGGGTTTAAACTACAAAAATAGGCCTTTATAGGCATTTTTCTGACCGTATCTGAATGTCACTCCTACGAATTTTGGGGGTCCACTATATTGCTAACAGCAATGCCAGCGCTTGCCACGTGTCGTTACTGCTTATTGACTTAGCAACTCCCTGTGCTCACTGGCGCACGGGTGTGTGGGGCAGGAGTCAAGGACTTTCTTGCTGGCCACTGTGTTGATGGACTCTCCTTCCCCAGGTCAGCTTCTGGACCTTAAATCCTTGATGATTCACTTTTACCCTCTCAGAAAAAAGATGTGCATCTTTGCTGTGTGGACAGAGCCCACGAAGCACACAGAGGTGGCGGGACTCCCCTGCACTCACACGGCTACAAGATCCTGGCACCGGACCAAACCCAACCTCCAGGACCAAACCCCGGGATTGCAAATCCCAGGTGGCCTGGCCTCCACCACAAGGCAAGGCCAGCCTTGCTGTTAGCTCTCTGGGACCCCAGGGCAGGGAGTGGGACCTGGGAGGCGCTCATGGGGTAGGAATGAGACAGTGTGGCACAGCTGTTCAGCCTCTCTGAGCCCGCACCTCTGCACAGCGGGCAGCATGAAGGGCTCCAGCCTGTGTGACTATGGTGACGGTGAGCTGGGCACATGGCCTGGGCACACAGCAAGTGAGCCAGACTGGGCTGAGGCCGATGCTGCCTCCTCCTCCTTTTCCTTCCCCTCCTCCTCCCTCCTCCTTTTCCTCCTCCTCCTCCTCCCCCAAGCCCATCCTGTCACGCACCAGCTGTCATCCCTGATCCCCCAGGACTCTGCCTGCAACAATGGAGCGAGATTATCAGCAGAACCACCCGGCACTTCCCGGCCTGGCTTAGCAGCTCCTGGGGCTGGGCAGACGGGGAGGAATTGGATGGGTGGCTGACAGGCACACAGCCATGGGGCTTGTGTGCTGAGTGAGCCCCTCAAGGTCACAGGAGGGGCCAGGCCTCACCTGGTACCAGGAGGCACCAGCCGCCACCTTGTTAAGTGGGGCCTCTCACCTATGTGCCTGCTCGGCAGGCTCCTGCTCACCAAGTGCCCCTGAATGCCAGGTCACGGCAGGGCTGGAGGGGGCTCTCTGGGCCATAGGCAGAAGACAGGGATCCAGGGTGCTGGGTGCATGATGGCCCCAGGACTCAGCCTGGGAAGCTCTGGGGAGGACAGGCAGGAGAGTGTGTGCTGGAGACAAGGGTAGGGGCCCAGGTCAACGCTCCACCTCATGCACCTGCGCTAGGGACCCCTTTCCCCCACATGGGGGAGGCAGAGGCAGGTGAGTGGGACCAAGGGGACCCCAGCACAGCAACAGAAGCAGGAAGAAGAGGTGGCCTCAATGACAGTTGGGACAGGGACCAGTGTGCTGTGGCCCCTGGGTACCACAGCTGCAGCTGGCTCTCTCTAGGGTGTCCTCCCCCTTTGCCAGGGCAGGAACTGGTTGGCTGAATGAAAGCATTGAAGAAATAAAAATAACAGAACAAATTTAAACAGAAAACTGGGAAGTCCCAGTGAGGAAAAATGGGAAAACTCAAGGGGCGCCCAGCCAATGGATGGGGACCAAGGAGCTGCCTGGCGGGTGAGAGGCTGCTGGAAGATGGCAGGGCAGAGCTCACCTGAGATGGGCTCTCCTGTCAGCAGTGCTGGCTCCCCACAACCCTCTCACCCCCCTTACCTGGCTGTCCAGGCCCAGGAAGATGAGCATCATGAAGAACAGGGTTGCCCACAGCGGGGACAGAGGCATCATTGTGACAGCCTTCGGGTAGGCGATGAAGGCAAGGCCAGGCCCTACAGGGAGGAGAAAGCATGCCTGGGTGTCTGGGTGGGGTCTACCCATGGAGATGCCCATGGTGCCAGGTGCCAGGCAGTGCCTTATACCTGCTCAGATCACTGTAATGGCACTGTGCGGGCGCCCACATTGCACATGAGCATGCCTGGGGCAAAGGGGGCAAATGAGGGTCTGGAAGAGCTGGGATTCAAACCCAGGGTGGGTGTGGCACAAGGGCCATCCTCCGGGCAGCCTCATTTGGTGCTTTAGCAGTGGGCCTGGTGATACTCAAAATGCAGGCTCCCAGGCCCACTCAGAAGTTCCAACGGGCTGTCTACAGTGAGGCAAGGCACACTTTTCCGACCTGGAAAGAGACTGAGGGCCTTGTGCAGGACTTTCTGCAATAACCGCGTGGGTTGGACTTTTCTCAAAGTTCATCTTTTTGTTATTGAGTATTATATAAACTCCCTAATTTAATTGTGATTGTCTACAAATTTTGACATGTTGTGTTTACAATACCATTTGACTTGAAATATTTTCTTCTTTGAAATACAGGATATTTAGAAGCATGTTGCTTAACTAACACATATTTGGGTGCTTCCTAGACATCTTTTTGTTATGGATTTCTAATTTCACTCAGTGGTGAAACAAGACATACTCTGTATGATTTCAACCTTCTGAATAGGCTGAGACTTATTTTACAGCCTATCTTTTAGCTTTACCTTCGTGAATGGTCCACATCTATTTGGAAAAAAATGTACTCTGCAGTTTTAAATGTCAAGTAATATGGTTGACAGTAGTTGCTCCCCTATAAGTGATACAGGAGTTAAAGTTGCCAACCACCATTGTGGATTTGTCTGTTTTCCGCTTTAGTTCCATCAGTTTTAGGAACACTTATTTTAAAACTCAGCTGTCTACTACAAAAACATCTGGGACTGTTAGATTTCCTCAATGAATTGTCCTTTGGGTTTTTCTTTATTTGTTTGTTTGCTTATTTTTTGAGATAGGGTCTCACTACGTAGCCCAGCCTGGCCTTGAACTCACAGAGATCCTCCTGTCCTGGCCTCTCAAGTGCTAGAATTACAGGTGTGTGCCACCATGCCCAGCCTTTAAATTTTCCCCTTTATCTTAAACAATTCTCTTTGACTGGATGTGTGCTTTGTCTCATACTAATATAGCCAAACCGATTTTTTATGCTTATTGTTTTCCTTCCTTCTTCCCTCCTTTTTTTTTTTTTTTTACATTTTATCTATTTGTACCTTTAATTTAAACTGCACCTCTTTTAGATATTTTACACTTGGGTCTGGGTTTTTAATTCAGTCTGATAATCTCTGCCTCTTAATTGACATATATGGTCCATTTACATTTAATATAATCATTGATGTAGCTGAATTTAAGTCTACTGTTTTGTGTTTGCTTCTTTTTGGTCTCATCATTTTGTTTATTTTGCTCTGCTTTAAGCTGTTGTACTTTTACTGCCTTCTTTTAGACTAAGCAATATTTTTTCAGATTTAACTTTATTTCATGTATTGGCTTTTTAGCTCTACCTTTTTAATTATTTTTTAGGGAATTGGGCCAACAATATACATCTACAATTTACCAAAATCTACTTAGAGTAATAATGCATCACTTTGCCCTTCTGCTACGCATCTGACACTGCCCACTTCTGGTTATCATTCTGACACTCTCTGCCTTGACATAGACTTTAGGACTGAGTCATACCAGTAATTTAAAAATGCAAATGGACCAAATATCCAGTTAGAAGGCAGAGATGATCAGATTAGGTATAAACACAAGACCCAGCCTTAAGCTGTGTAAACACCTTCCCCCAGGACAGGACTAGAAAGCATCTGAGAGACAGGCTTGGAACCTCCAAGAGCCCAACAGACTGGGCTGGGAGAAGGATGCTGTTTGTACCTGGTGCCGTCTCCTCTGGGCTCAGTCTCAGGGCTGCCAAGAGAGCCTGTGGAGCATGCTACTGGCTATTTCATGACAATATGTTCCAAAATCCCTTCCTCAGAAAGTGAGCCAGGTTCCCCTGAGGAAGGTGAAGCATCCATACAGATAGTTGAAAATAGCATTAGCTCTGACAAGAACTTTTGGAGAGTCTTGCCCTGCTCCAACAAGGGCCACATACCAGGGTCTCATTTGGCATGGGAGACGATTCCACACAGGCAGGCAAGGAGAAAAGGGCCAGGGGCAGGCTGTTTCACAGGCTGTGAGACTTTGAGTGAATCACTTCTCCTCTCTGAGATACAGGGTCCTCATCTGTGACAGGCATGAAAAACCCAGAGCTGCTATGTGAATGGAGCCTGGGTGTGAAGCCCAGGATGCTGCATGTGCAGCCAGGGGTGGAGGCCCTGACACTCGACCTCACAGAGAGGCCAGGAGTATTTCATGGGGTACAAGGCATGGAAGCGGTGAACTCAGGCCTGATGAGTAGATGAAGAAGGTCCACCCATGTGTCTGTCCTCGGGAGGCCATGCAGCTGCTGAAACTCACAGAGGATCTGACCTGACCTGACCTGACCAAGGCAGGAAGCTGCTCCTACTCTGCTGGAAATGGACAGCTCTGGCACATACGTCCCAGCCACCCAGGCACAGGAGCCCTCGCAGGACCGCCCCAAAGTGCTGCATGGGGCTTGGATTGGGCTTTGTCCTTTGTCCACAGCTCTGTACTTTCTACCATGAAGACACCTTCAGTTTCAAACAAGGAAACAAAAGCCCACTAAGATTTACTCTCGTGGGTTCCATCTCTCTTTAACAAGGCTCCTCCGTGGGATTCACTTCTTCTGTGGAAATAAGGACAGAAGGGGACAGGGATGTGTGGATCTCCTCTTAACACCAGGAGGTGGGACCAGCAGTTCCTTTATGGAGGTGAAAGGGACTCTGGGAAAAGCATCTCCCCCACAGCACTACCCTCAGGGCAGGGTGCAGTGAAAAGTGCCTGGTGCCCCAGCCAGAGCCAGATGGCCAGGTTGAAATTCCAGCTCTGCCACTTACAGCCTACGTGCCCTTGGGTAAGTGACCTCCGCTCTCTCAGCCTTGGCTTCCTCATCTGTGAAATGGGGTCAGTAAAAGTGTCACTTCTTTTTCGTTTTTGAAGTGGGGTCTTACTCTATAGCCCAGGCTGGCCTTGAACTCGGAGCAGTCCTCCTGCCTCAGGCTCCCGAGTGCTGAGTGCTGAGATTACTGGTGTGCGCCACCACATACTGTGAAAAGTGCCACTTCCGAGGGCAGAGTTGAGGCCCATGAGAGAGAACACGGGAAGCAGCTCCTGTGCGTCCATGGGTCTCTGGGGTCCTACCCCATGTGGGGCCATCTCAGGCTCTGACAGGAACGACCCCTGGCTGCACCTTGTAGAGCTTGGTGTTCTCATCTCTCCTGTGGAGCGGGCACAGGTGCTGCCTGGTGAAGAAGCAGACCAGAGCCAAGGTGCCAGGCACCCAGGGCTGCTCTTGGCAGACATCCTGTGGCACCAGGAATGGGGTGCTGACTGCGCCTACCTGCCTGCAGTCTACCCCTGCTGCCACGTGGGCACCAGCGATTCTCCCGCTTTCTCATGCATGTGCTTGGTCTCTCTCCAGGACACACAGAGGCACCACATAGTCAAGGGAGACATGGTTACCCTGCCTGCAGGATGTAATACAAGCATGTCAGCCCAGCCGTGGGGACTCTGCTCAGAGGACAGAGGGAGGAACGTGTGCAAAGGCCCTAGGGTGGAGGGAGGAAGCGGGGACAGACCCCAGGCATGCAGTGTGGCATGGGGGGAGGGGCAGGTGGGTCACGTTCGGGGCAGCACCATGACACCATCATGCTGCATGGCTGGCGTGGACTGAGGAAGCCAGCAAAGGGCACCCCATGGCACAAGTGAATGTGCTGGGAGATGGTAGGGCTGGAGGGTGAGATGGTGTGGTCTCAGCAGGAAGGGGATCAATCTCCCTCCTGGGGCCCTGAGCTGAGCACACACAGTAGGACCTGAGACCCACACTCAGGACACGCAGACCCCTGGTCTCCCAGCCTCCCGTATCCCCAGCTCCTGCCACTCACCGGACTCAGCCACCTCGGCGATGGGCACACCCTGCTCGTAGGCCATGAAGCCTAAGACCGAGAAGATGGCAAAGCCGGCCACGAAGCTGGTGCCACTGTTCAGGCAACAGAGCATGATGCAGTCCCTGCAGGAAGAGAGACAGGGCTCATTCAGGGCGTGTGAGACAGCAAGAAGCCGATACGGTCTTTGCTGGGTGCCACAGCAGGCACAGGTAAGGCTCTGCTTGCTCAGAGAGCTGGGTGCCCAGCCGAGGGTCACACAGCTTCTCCTGGCTTCTAGAAGACAAGGTGGTCATGGGTCAAAACACTGAGGGGTGTGGGGTCCAGGGGCTGGCTCATGGGGTGCAGATCTAGCAAGGATGGCAGAGGGGGTCACCCATGCTCTTCTGGGTCCCCGAAACAGGGAAAGCCAGAGGGAGAGGTGAGATTCCGGGTGGCTCAGAGCTGGTAGGACAGAGGGGTGAGCTTCAGTGTGGGACAGGGCTGCATCTCCGAGGGAATGGCCGTGTCGTGCCTGGAGTCTCCGGCAGCAGCATCTCCAGATCTCAGCGCCGCGTCTGCTTTCCTGCGCCTCTTGCCTGGCCCCTCTTCCACCAAGCCCCTGGGGGCTGAGCAGACTTAAACCCACACAGCTATCACTGCCTCTTCTCCCCACACCACGTTTTATAATACAACCAAAGGTTATGCTAGTGCGGGTGATCCTGCCACCCTGCAGTGACCCTGGCAGTGAGGACACAGAGGAGGGGCCCTAGACGGGGCTCAGGAGCCTGGCTCTCCCCTCCCCCCTGCCCTGTCTGTCCTCTGGGCTGGGTCTCCCCTAATACAGCAGTCGGGTGGAGCATATTTCCTGCCCCGCTGACTCGGGGCTCAGCCACACAGCTTGCTCTGGGCAAGGAGACTAAGCACATGTGACGCCATTTCTGTGATTTCCCATAAGGACAACCTCCCCCAGGGGTTGCCATCCGTCAGCCTAGACCCGGTGTGCACATACACAGTGGAGCTGAGCTGGACCTGGGACCAACCCCACCTGGCTTCCAGCCGCAGGACAGCATCCCCAGCCGATCAGCAGCCCCGGGAACCATAAAGGCAAATATGCTGGGTGGGCAGAACCCAAGGTCTGGGGCTGTTTGTTACACAGCATCCTTGGGGCAGTGGGTGATGGATATGGTCCCTTTAAAGGTCATTTCTGGCACTGTGGACATGGCTGGGGTGGTGGACCTGGGGATGTTACCTGCGAACCTGAATCCCCTTTGCTCCCAGGGTAGGGAAGAGTGTCTTCTGCAGGGACTGTGTTTTGCAATTGCCTGCCCTGCTCTTTAAGGACCTGCTATGTGTCACTCTGTATGAAGACCCACCAGATCCAAGTCCAGAGACGGGGTCACATACTCCAGCTGTCCCTGATGCCCTGTCTGGGAGCTGAATGCAAACAGCCTCTAGGAACAAAGATTCCCAAAGCCTGACATTTGGACAGTCGTGCAGGCCGTCACACAGGTAAAAGATGAATGTGTCTCATCACAAAAGTGCCATCCTCCCACAGCGACCTCTCAAGTACCCCAGAAGGACAGACAGAGGGACAGAGAGGTGGAGGGACCTGAAGTCCGTTCCTGTGTGTCAGAACCCAGCGGGTCCCAAGCTCACATAGCCTGTGGCTGGGTCACCCCCACCCTCTGACACCTCCCTGGCCACCAGCTTATGTAACAAGCACTTTGAAGTCAGCATGAAGCTGAGCCAGCGGGAGGAGGGCGTGCATCCCCTGCTCTGTGTCAGGAAAGCCGCTGTGCAGAGCAGTTTAGACACAGACCACTCATGGTCTTGTGATGCTGCCAGGTCACTTAGGGGGGCTGTTGTCTCCCGCTGATAAGACGGGAGAGAGAACCCTGCCTGCAGGGAGCTGCAGAGGGCGATGTTTATCACGAGCATGGCCAAGAGGAAGCAACTGCCCCAGACACGGGGCTGACGACAAGCCTCAGCCGACATCTGGGAAGGACGTGGCTGTCTCTGGCAGGATGGAGAGGACCCTGCAGGCAGGGCAGGCGAAGGACGTGAGGCAGAGGAACAACCCCTCTGTGCTGCAGGAGGGGTGGCAGGGGCTGGGTCACATACCAGCTTCGTGGCCCTGGCATGCTCTCCCCCCTCCAGGGTGCCTATGACCCATGCACAGGGGCTGAGGCTGATACCCCAGGGCGGACGCACCTGGTGCCTGCAGCTGGCACTGGTCCTTCTTTCCCCAGCTCAAGTCCCACCTCTGATTTGGGGCCGGGGAAAGGCCAGCTGGACCACCTGTGCCCTCCCGGGCCTACAGGGCGGTGGGTGCTTGGGACGTGGCAGGGCAGTGGGAAGGGCAGGAGGCGGGTGGCTGGGGCACTCACCTGTAGCAGTTGTTGTTGTAGTTGTTGTAGCTACCCAGGGCAGTCAGGCAGCCCAGGCAAATGGCGTAGGAGAAGAAAATCTGCGTCCCAGCGTCCACCCACACCTAGAGGACACAGAGCAGCAGGCAGAAGAGAGGGCATCAGAATGGGTGGAGGAGGGGCTTGCTCTCCCAGGTCCGCCACCCTCCAGAAAAAGCAGCACACTGATCACCAAACTTCCTACCTTTTCAGGATTCCCTCACTTGGTCATTTGTTATTGTTGTTGCTGATGTTTGAGACAGGGTTTTGCTATGTAGTTCAAACTAGCCTTGAACTTACCATGTAGCTCAGGCTGGCCTTGCACTCTCAGCAATCCTCCTGCTTCAGCCTCCTGAGGGCTGGGATTAAAGGGATACACCACCACGCCTGGCAAAGGAGCTATTTTTAAAGGTACTCTATTGTTGAGGAATGCTTCATTCACTAGAAAAGTTTATATTGAACTCTAGGGTTTCCTGGAGGCTCTAGATAATAAACAGCTCACTGGACAACCTGAATCCGGACATTCAGGTCCCCAGCTGAACTGTGTGACTTGGGCAAAGTCGCTTAACCTCTCTAAGGTTCAGCGTCATCATCTGCAAAGTAGGAAAGGAGCTTCCGCCAGGCCTGCTGGGAACTCACCTAAAGAGTTAAGGTCTCCGGAGAGAGGAGAGTCACTCCTAAGGCTGGGGAGGCTCAGCCCAAGCCCAGGCTCCATGCCTGGAATGGAGACTACAGCTGTACCGAGCA
This sequence comes from Dinomys branickii, assembly GCA_004027595.1. Classification (NCBI taxonomy): domain Eukaryota; kingdom Metazoa; phylum Chordata; class Mammalia; order Rodentia; family Dinomyidae; genus Dinomys; species Dinomys branickii. Next base: position 73,966 of record PVLD010004754.1, read on the forward strand.
CCCAGGAGAGGCCACAGGGCCCAGTGAATCCTGATCAGCTTCCCAAACAGATCCCTCTGCTTCCCATGCAGAGCACACAGTAGCTACTTTCTGAGTCACCAAGTCCCCAAGGATAAAAACTGCTGTGGCAGCAGGACACACCCCTCAGGTCACAGTGGCCTTCCTGCCACCTCTCAGGGTGCTCTCTGAACTCAGCTCCCGGAGTCCCATGGAAAGCCTACAGTAAAAAACCCCTGGAGGAGCACCAAAGATTCAGGACAGAGCTGGGCATGGGGGTTCATGTCTGTAATCAGAGCACCCAGGAGGCTGAGGCAGGAGGATTCTTGTGAGTTCGAGGCCAGCCTGGGCTACAAAGTGAGCTCAAGGCCAGTCTGACTGCATAGCGAGATCCTGTCTCAAAAAGACAAAAGAAAAAGATTGGAACAGAACAGACATATTTTTAATTCTTCTGGCCCTGCCTTAGTCTCCCCACTTCCTATCCCAGCAGATCCCCCTTTCCACTCACTAAGGACAGAGAAGCAAACTGCAAGGAGTGGCCCACAGGATAGGGACTCAGAGCAGCCTGGCAGGGACTAGAGAGGGTGCTGGACCTCAGGGTGGCCACCCCATTGTTAATGCCTCTGCAATGGGGCACCCCTTCCACTGTCCCCGGCCATGGGCAGGCCAGAGCGACAGAAGCATCTGGAAGAGCAGAAAGCCAGCTCCCGGGTGGGACCAGACCCCATCACACAGTGGACAGCGGCTAGCTTTCCCCGCCCCACACCCATCCATCACTGTTGGGTCACAGTTCCTTGGTGTCCCCATGCAGAGGTGCTTAGAGGGAGGGAAAGACCCAGGCCAATCAAAGCTTTCCCCAGCCACAGCGACCTGCCCAGGGGTGTGCAGAGGAGAGGAGCTGGCTAGGGCAACCCAGTCCTGTAATGTTGCCTGGAGCAATGACAATAGGACACCTTTTCTTTTTCCTTTTCATTCACTCTCTGTTTTGTTTTCTTTTTTGAGACGGTCTTGCTATGTAGTTTAGGTTGGCCTAGAACTTGTGGTGATCCCCCTGCTTCAGCCTCCTGGGTGTGAGAATGACAGGGATACACCACTATACCTGGTGGGACACCTTCTTTTCTGATGGAGATGTTCAGGTTATAAATTGTGGGGGCCATCACTACCCACAAGGGAAGGGCCTGCGTGGGAATAAAGCCAGTCCATAGACAAGAAGAGCTGGGAACCAAGCAAGTGAGATCCTAGTCACACAACTTAAGTCCCTGGACCCAGCTGCATCTGAAACCATTTCTCCAAGAACCTTCCTTCCAAGGGACACCGTCACGTCAAACTGAAAACTTTTGGATGAAAAGCTGTGGAGCACCATCTGGGCGACTCTCCTTGAAGGAGGAGCGATTGTCTCCATTTTGGCTGAGGCTGAGCCTATTTCCGTGTACTGACATGTACAGAGCTGGCCAGGACTTTTCCTCAGCCCTTACATCGGATTTAAGCAAAGCGTATGGGTCCAGCTGAGGTGCTGATGGTGGTCTTTGAAGACGGCAGGCGGTGTCTCCCCGGAACCCACTGTTCCCTTGTGTGAGCCAGGACGAGGCAGGATGAAGAGCTAGTGCTCCATGTTGTGGGATCAAGCCTGGACATAGAGGCTATGACTTCTTGGGGCTTGAAAGATTATACATCAGAGCTGAAGCACAGACACCAGAGCATTAGATGCTGTCTCAGTTGTGTTATGCAGGTTACTCTTTCTGCAGATCTTTCTCTCTGCATATTGCAGAGGTGATTTCAGGCCTCCTACCCAGCCCGGCTCACAGCACTCACATGGCTCTCAGTCACTCGTCCTCAAGCCACTCCCTTCTTTATGAATAAATAAAACCCAGGTTTGGCCTTGGGTTGAGGCCTTTGTTCCAGATGGCCATCATCGTGGCTGGACTTAGGACCCCTTGGCTCCCCATAACTACAAATATGCCGTAGTGTCTTTATTCTTGCCATGGGTGGTACTGGAAGTGGTAGCTTGGAATTAATGCACTAGGATTGCAGTAACTTTCCACGGGATTACAAATGTATGTTTCCTGGGCCATGATGAGGACCGGGCAGGGCTCAATAACAGCCACACCCGGCTCTGAGAAAACCCCAAGGGAATAAACCCTGACCCTTCCATCAGCCCTAAATGGAGCAGCACTTACTGAGCAGAAACCTGGGCCAGGCTCTGAGGGAGGCGCTGTGCAGTTATCCACAGCACTGCACCTCTGTTCTCAGGTGAAATAAATAAAACATGCACAAAGCCAGCTGCCCAGTGTCTGGAAGAGGCAGAGTGCCTTCTTGCAACCCAAGCAGGCTGCCTGGAGAAGGGAGTGTGTCCTCTCCCTTACTCCTTCTTGCTCTCTGACCTCTCTGGGAAAAAGGTTATCTTATCTGTTATGATGGTCACCATTAAATCAGAATCTTTACACAACACCCTTAGTCAACCCACCCCCAGCCTTCTGTGGTAGTAGGGATTCAACCCAGGATGTTGGCACTGAGCTACCTTCCTGGCCCCCTTTTGATTTATTTTGAAACAAGTCCTCACTATGTTGCCCAGATTTGATTTAAGCTTGAGATCCTCCTACGTCAGCCTCCTTGAGTGCTGGAATTACAGGTGTGGACCACCATGCCCAGTTATCCAGCCCCTTCACAAACATCGCCTATTGTGAGTGATCCTGGAGCTACCCAGTACCTTCTGTTTCCTTCTTCCCTTTTCCTAACCATCTACTTTGAATAATTCCCCCTTTGCCTTCCGTTGATACTTCTAAGTCTATGGACTGATTCTGTGCTGGTTTTCACATACACCCTCTACTTGCCTGATTTTTAATATACTGGCTGTATCTGTGCTATCTGCCACATAAGCATTACGTGCTGTATTATCTCCCTCACAGCATTATGCACTGTGAATTTTACAGGTGACTAGAAATATGGTTCTCACTGCCAGCCCTCACATTAACACTTTTCCAGCCTATCTGGTTGTGTCTGTGCCTCATTCTATAGTAAATTCCCCTGGAAAGGTCCATGGGCTGTAACAACCCCCGGGCTCTTGCATGGGTACAATAGCTGGTCTGGGGCATACTTGAGAGTCCTGTGACTGGATATAATATCCTAGGTCTCCTTCCCTTTCCTGAGCACCTGATATACCACTTTGTTTGTCTTCTGGGGCAAAGGGCTGCTGTGGAAAAGCCCGGTGCCAGTCAAATTCATTTCCACTTAAAATGTATTTCTACTCTTTGTCTGGATGCCTAGCAGGATTCTCCTTCTCTCTTGGCAGTTTTATTAGACCGTGTCTCTGTCCAGATGCTGCCTCAGCGACCCCTGCATACCTGTGTTCGGTGCAGCATGACGCACCAGGGAACAGTACCAATCTCAGTGCCTACCGACTGATGATGAGGAAAACATGGCCTATAAACACCGCACAGTGCTATTCTGCTTGAAAAGGGAGAATGTCTGTCATCCATGCCAGCATAAATAGATTGGCGCTCATTCTGTGACATGAAACATGCCAGCTGCAGAAGGGCCAAGGGTCTCACTTAGGTGAATGCTGAGAGAAAAATGGTTACAGGAGGCTGGGCAGGCGAAGAGAGGAAGGAGTGGGTACTAAGTTACAGTGGGTACTAAATCACAGTTAGATGGCAGTGAAAAGGCCCGGTGTGCATCAGTGGGTGAGAGATAACAGTAAGTTACTACATGTTTCAAATATCTAAGAGAAATAAATGTTTGAGGAGAGAGGAATGTTTAACCTGATTTAAACATCACACAAGGTACATACATATGCATCAAAGCAGCACATGTGCTCCATTAATAACTGCAAGTTTACACTTTTATGTATCAAAAACAAATTTTAAAAGATGTAAGTTCAAGTCTCCTCTTTTATTTCAAGAGGTGAAAAATCCCTGAATTATTGGGTTTACATCTACACCCTTTGCTGATTTGGTTTACTTATTTAAGGACTTGTATGTCTACTGTACCTTCCTTATCTATCGTCTATACTTATCACCCCTTGCATTTTTTGAAAAAAATCTTTGTTCATTTCTTTTTATTCTTTCTTTTTTTGTTGTTTTTGTTGGGTTTTTTGAGGCAGCATCTCACTTTGTAGTGCAGCGTGGCCTTGAACTATGTAGCCCACACTGGCTTCAAACTTGCAGTAATCTTCCTGCTTCAGCCTCCCGAGTGCTGGAATTACAGGTGTGCACCACCATGCCTGGCTCTCTTTTTTCATTTCTATCTCACGTTCTTTTTTACTTTCCTCCTTTCCATCCTCTGTTTACCCTCTGATATTATCCATGGTCACTATTCATTCTTTTATTCTATCTATATTTTCTGAGATACATTTCCTTGTATGAGCTGTCCTTCCTGTTAGCGCGTTTTCCAAATCTTTTTTTTTTTCTTCTAACAATTCCACTTATGCCACCTGTCTCCTAGCATCAGCTTCTCAATCTCCATTAGCTTGTTGTGACATATTAAGTGTTGGGCTTCCCTGTGGGTCTCTCTTTGTGGGATGGAGTCATCACCCATGATGCACGCTTCTCATCCATCTTCTACTGGCCCTGTGTGGGATTTGACCACAATCCTTTTCTGCTGCCCCTGTGCAAGTGAGACAGATTTTCTGTACTCTTGGGAGGGGATTCTCTTACATATAGAAATGGACATGGCCCAGGGCAGATTTTCCAGCCTTGTAATGTTAAGTTTCTCTCTTGTGTTATTACCAGAAAGCCTGTAAACCTACAGCTCTACACACATTACTCTCTGACTGGCTGTTCTCTCCTCCCTTCCCCTGAGCTTATCCAAAATGTCTCTTCATTTTGTCTGGTGCCTCTGCTGTGCCCAATTTGGGTTCCACTTCTAATACTTTCTCGGTAGTGCCAGGTTCCCTTGCCAGGGGCCTCAGCTGGTGAGTCCCTGGAGTTCCAGAGCCCAAACTTCTTCCTCCCTCCCACTCACCTAGGACCTGCAGGCTGCACAGACCCTCTGAGTTCAGCTGACGTCCTCAGATGCTCCACCCCACTTTCCTCTCACGAGAGTCCTTTCCAGGGAGTGAGTCTGGTCGAGCTCTCTGGGTTTCCAGTGCTCTACCTGTAGGAATCCTCTCCCTGTACCACCCGTAGAACTGATGCCATGCAGGTATCCCTGGAGGCAAGGACATGTGGATGGGCACACTCAGAAGCTGTGTGTGTCACAGTGAATGCCCCAGTCCCCAAGGACAGCAGTGTAATACTTACAGGACTGTAGCCCCCCATGTCCCACACCATGCCCTGAGGAGGGCACCTTTATGCCCAGGCTAGAGGCAGAGGGATGGGTGGAAACACGCTTGCCCTATCCCTGCATTCTGTCTGGTCAGACATGTGCGCCATCACCCTTTCATGAATTGCACATTTGAGGGAGAGAGTGTCAGGTCTGTCTCCTGACCCTAGGAGAGAAGTGACCTCTCCTATTGGGGTGTGATAAATGTACAGCTGGCATCTAAAAGGTGATGTAGGGAATATGGGTGAGCCAGCATTGGTCACAGTGTTTGGATTCTGGTGAGTGTGAAGAGTACCCAGAAGAGGACCTGGGAGCTCAACCCTTCCTCAGGATGTCCCCCATTCAACGTGGTGGCACATGGCTATGATCATAGCACTCTGGGAGGCTGAGGCAGGAGGATCACAAGCGAGAGCCCTACCTGGGCAATTTAGCAGGAGCCTGTCTCAAAATGAAAACTAAAAATGGGCTGGTGATATAGCTCAGTGCAAATGCCCTGGGTTCAATCGATAAGCACCACAAAAATCTGGAGAGATAGCGGCTCTTCCATTGCCCCACTGGAACCACGCAGGGAGTATCTGCCATGTGGTAGTCATAGTCCTGGGCCATGAGGTCACAGCGGAAGCCAACATCTCACAGCTCCTGCCAGCAAGGCTGTCTGTCCCAGGAGCTGGAAGGAGGTGGCAGAGGAGGCCTGATTTTCTAGGGTGGCACAGGCTGCAAGAAGGAGGGTCCCCAGCACACCTTGCAGTGCCAGGGCCAGGGTGGGGCTGGCTGGACACATCCTCTGTCCTGCTGCAGAAGCAAGAGTAAGAGGCGCTGTGCTGGTGGAGACACTGACACTCACGGTGACAACAGCCAAGCCCTGGGCCCTCTGGGGGCCCTGTGAACAGCACACCCTTGTGGACCTGCTTTATCGTCTCCTCTGCACAGGAGTCAGGGGCCAGAGAGGAGCACACCAGCCTCAGTTAGCTTCAAGAGAAGCACACAGAGCTGCGCGTGGTGACACACACTTATAATCCCAGCACTCCAGAGACCGAGGCAGGAGCCTGGGCTACATAGTGAGACCGTGTCTCAGGAAAAAAAAATGAGAGAGACACACTTCACACATTGGCAACACATAGCCACTTTGGGCTCAATGAAGGAATCTGTGAACCATCCTGGAAACCTGACTGCCCTGGGGAGAAAACTCCGTGCAAATTCAATGAAGATTTTTGCCAGACACCTCAGGCTGAGACCCGTAGGGGCTGAATGAAAAGGGGTGGAGCCCTGTCTTCCACTTCCTGACTTGCTATGCAACCCTGGGCAAATCTCTGATCCGTCTTGCTTCTCTGAGCCTTGACTTCCTCATCCATGGAGAAAAGACACAGGGACTGTAAAGTGTGAGGCTGTGGTGTCCTTGGGAGGCTGACACTTCTCATTGGTACTGGGTCCCACGCACCAGGCTCCCTCACCATCAGGCAGCCGAGGGCAGGTTCTGAGGCCATCGAATGCACAGTGCGCAACACTGCCGCAGGTACCCTGCCTCCCAGGGAAAGAGCTGGCTGTCAGAGCTCTGCAGCTCCTGGCGTCCCAAGGCCTGGATACCAAGAGGCACAAAGGCCGCAGATGCAGCAGCACGTGAGGCTTAGGGATCCAGAAGCCCTCCTGGGGCTCATGACCCACAGCCTTTTCTGTCATATTTTTTTAAACACACACACACACACACACACACACACACACACATCACAACTTTTGTAAGTGAAGCTTTCCATTGAGGCAAAAACATAACTTATATGGCCCGGCAGAAAATGGCTGAATTAAGTTCTTTCTTCTCTCCTTTTATATTGGGAAGGGTTCTCAAAAGATTAAAAGTAGGTTAGGAGAATAATAAACCAGCTGTGTTTCCAGTGTGTACCTGACAACGGCTTTTGTGGGAGTGAATAATTACATGAAAATCACTTCCTCCCCAGCCCTTTCTCAGCCACCCCCGGGTTGCTAGGCACCCTGGCCCCTTCCCTGGCTAATGCTGCGCAGGCGCAGGAATACAGTATGGTCTTTATGAGCCAGCGGAGTCCAGCCCTGGTGGCTTCAATGGGGAGAGGGCTTTGGGGGGTCACGCTGGATATATTTGAATGCTAATGCGCCAGGAGGGGGCAGGGCAGGAGACAGCGGTGGGAAGGCCCCTGGAGATATGTGCTGGGCCTCTTGCTCTGCGCCCAAGCCCTTCCCTGGGCAGCCAGCCCTGGAGTCCACGGCCTGCCAGGGAGCGTTACTGGGATGAAGGGTAAGCGCCGCGCAGCCTGCGCAGAAGTTTGGGTGTGCAGCTGACCCCGGCAGCCTCTCCGCGCAAGCAGCCTGAGGTCACTGTGGCTGGGCCTTTGTCCAGGAGGTGGCACGGAAGGAAGCGGGGGGGGGGCGGGGGCAGGGTGCTGGGCGCGGGCTGGCCCCGGGCATACAGTGGGTGATCACCTCCAGGCCTGACATAGGAGAATCCTGGAGCTGCACACGCCTCCCCCTTAGCCAGTCCCATGGCCCACCTGAGTCCCATTTAGCAAAGGGCTCAGAGAGAGGATGAGCTTTCCCCGGGCTGTCCCAAGACTTGAGCTCTATTTAGGCCCAGCCTCCCCATCGGCCTCTCTCCCAGGTGCTGCCCGGACAGCACAGCTGGCTGCTTGTTCATGGCAGGATGTTTAGCCCCCAACTCCCATGCCCTGAATGCGAGAGGTGCTCCAAGCCATGGTGGCAACACCCACATTGTGCCTCATCTGCTTCTAAGTGACACCTGGACTATGGTCCCTTCTCCCTTTGGCTGTCAGCCACTGCGGCAGGGAGCCTGAGCTGGTCCCGCAGGTGGGGCTGTGGCACCCTGATCCCCAAGACAGCTTCTAGGCGGGTCCCAGGCCTGAGCTTGTGCATCAACCTCAGGCCCTGGGCACAGACTTCTGCTCCCACCCCACCCCCCCTGCCACCTTCACTCCTTTCCTAACCACGGAGTCAGCTCCAGTGCACATGCAGGAAAAGAGCAGAGAGCCATGCTCCTTGCCCTCTGGGGTTGCTGGCAGGTGCCTCGCAGGACTTCCTGGAGGAGATGGAGGGGAAATAGCACAGCGCAGCAGGACACCCCTTCATCTGTCTGCCCACAGACTGAGGGATGCTGGCCTCCAAGCCTCCTGTGACACTTGCTGCATATGGATGGGGTCCAGGAGAGCAGGGAGTTCCACCCCCACTCTCACCATCCCACGCTGGCCCTCCACACACTACCTGGCCTGATGAGCATCCAAGGCATAGAGGGTGGTGCCCACAGCTGTGCAGTCTCCAGCACATCAAAAGGGAGGCTTCCAGATGGACACAGAGCCCTAACTAGCGGGCCAGGTGGAGAACTTGCCACACCCAGGGATAGGACACCTGGGTCCCCTTTTAATTTGCCTTGAAGTTCCTGCATGTTCAACCTACATTCTTTTCTCTTAGCCTTGGATTCCCAGTCTATAAAATTCAGACACTGTAATCCCAGCACTCTGGGAGGCTGAGGCAGGAGGATTGTAAGTTCCAGCCCAGCCTGGGCAAGTTAGTAAGATCCTGTCTCAAAAGAAAAAATAAAAAATGTTGGGGATATATTGGTACTGGGTTCAATCTCAAGAATCACAGAGAGAAAGAGAAACAGACAAACTATGGCAACTGGGTTGCAGTAGAGATGGCAAGTGTGTGGCATGCATACACCACCCACATACCTGCCCACAGCAGACATTGCTAATCAATCACAGCACTCTCTGCCCTGGGTCTAGCTATGATGAGGCTGTTCTCAGCAGTAAGAGGCAGTGAGTAAGTTTAACCCAAGGGATGATCATCCAGCACAGATATCCAGGCTAGGCTACGCCCTGGGGTTGATTGGGCCCATTTCTCTGGGGAAAACCCAGAAGGCATGGAACATCTACCTCCATGGTTATGTTCATGGCCCACACTAGGCACAGAAGTAAAATCCAATGCATGGGTCAGAGAACTTTATGAAGGGAAGAGGAGGAGGATTCCATGCACAGGGAGAGCTTCTCTTTCAATAGGTTTTTTGTGCTATTGCTGGCCTGGGAGGCTGGAAGGAAGCAGAATGTCCTTCTGTGAAACACATGGCATGTGAAAAGGCCCAGGGGTTGTGAAGGGAAGGGTTGTGTGGACTTACAAGCAAGAATACTTCTAAGCACAGGGTCCATAGAGTTCCTAGAGCTGGCATTTTATTATTCATTGCTCTTTGGCTGGAAGCTACTCAAAGTTCCCCAGTAGGAAAATGGCTTTGGTAGTTGCAGCAATGTGCTACTCAGTTCCATGCAGAACTGAATTCTGACAATGAATGGGAATCTGCTCACATTTCTGTTCCAAGAAGCCTCCCAGAGGACATCTCTGTTGGCCTGGCAGTAGAGACTGTCACCATCAACAGCAGAACTGTCTCCTTCCTGACTGAGGGTCCAGCCTTGGAGTGAGTAACCTGTTACTGGAAGTAACCAAGAACAGCTCAGGATGTAGATGAGGAAATCCCTGCATTGCACTGGAAGCCAGGGTAGAAGATCTTGGAGTTTTCTGCTGCTAAAGAGCTTAATGGTCATGGGCCCATTTCCTAATATGACACTTTCTGGGCACTGTACATTTGCCAGGCCTGGGAAAGAGAGAGGTGAGTATGAATCCATGTCCTGCCCGGGATCTTGGAACCCAGCAAACACACAAGGGAAGAGGTGCTCAGACATGTGCCATGCCCGGACACAGGGTGACACAGACCTGGCGGAATGCAGCCCTGGAAGGTCGCCCCTCTGAGCCTCAGTTTCTCTGTGGGAGCGATGGGAATGTGCACCACTTCAGGCGGGCACAGATGTTCTGGACAAATTGTGACAATACATGTGGCAGATACAGTGGCCAGAGGAAGGTCCTATTCCTCTGGGCCTGGAGAAGCATCTTTGAAGGGCCTACGTCTGGAAAGGCAGAGGAAGGTGGCATTTCTGGCTTTGGCTGTGTGCTCCTGCCGGACTCAGAATGCCATGACATCAGCCTTGCCAGCCTCACTGCAGGGTGACATCTCTCCTGGGCCAGGGCTCAGCACCTGAGGCCAAGTTCTGTAGCCTTCCTTGGGGTCTCCTGGTCTCCCTGGAGCCATCACCCTGGACTGCAGCAGGAGGAGAATGTGGGGGACACACAGCACCTCTGCGAGTCACAGAAGCTCCCTGAGAGTAGGTGTCCTGGGAATGAGGGGTGACCTTGGCTATACAGGAGGATAGCACCCACAGTCCCTGGACACTTACAAGGCCAAGGCACTTATTAGCCCTTGGGCCACCTGGGTGGGGACTGTCCCTATTTCCACGACACACATGGAACAGATGACGCCCAGGCAGCCCTCAGACCGTGATCTCCTGGCTGGGAGAAAAGGTGCAGCCCAGATCCACCATGCCCCAGTCCTTGCTTCTTTTAAAATACGTTCCAAATTATTTTACTTTAAGTGTATTTCTGATGTATACTGTATATATATTCAAGGTGTACGACAGGAGGCTTTGAAATGTGTGTACACCCAAGACAGCGTGATCAAGCTAATGAACATGTACATTGTCATATCACATGCTTTGTGAGTATGCATGTGTATGTGTGTGTGTGTGTGAGTGTGGTGTGTGTGTACATGTTTGCAGTGAGGACACTTAGGCACACCTGTCCTTTGGTATCCACGGAGTGTGGGACTAGCTCAAGGGCCCCATCACATACCTAACTGTGGATGCCCCAACCCCTGACATAGCAAAGCATCTGCATGGAACCTGAGCACATTCCTCCAGATGCTTTAAATCTTCTCTCAGGGACCTACAAGCTCTCATGTAACATCAGCACTATGGGAAAAGTGGAGTTATCTTGGGTTCTTTAGGGACTAAGGACAGGGAAAGGAAAGTCTGTGTGTGTTCAGTACAGATGCGACTTTTTATCAGATATTTTCAATCCAAGGTTGGTTTAACTTGTGGGTCCAGAATAGAGCAATGAAGCTGACTGCATTTAACACCCGCACTGCTGTGTACCAGCATCACTGAACCATTAGTGAGGTCTCTGAAAATTCATTCCTCCCGTCACCTGAACCCACGCCCCTTTGGCAAGACCCCTGCCTCTGCCACCCACCCTTCTGCTCTTGGCTTCTGGGACTTTTCAGGCTCTCTGCACGAGATCCTGTGGGGTTTAACTTACTGCCCAGAGCTCTATCCCCTTCCAGGTGACTGCCACCCTCTCTGGCAGCTGGCCTATGGCCTTTTCCCAGCCTTCTGGTCTCACAGGACTCTGCTGCCCACAGGGCGAGCACCTGAGGGACCTTGTGGATTGGTAACAGTGACCTGCCAGCCTCCTTACATGGGCTACTCTTTCCTGCTCAGATCCTCACCAGACTCCATACTGCCTCTTGCTCACTGGAAGAGCTGAGGTGACAGCTTTCCAACCATATACCTGGGAAGCTGACTCACAGCAGGCAGCCCAGGGTGCCCCGGACAGCCAGCAGGCTTGGGGTGGCTGGAGACAAGAGTGATTGGGTGCGGTGGGGTGCACGAGCTCCAGGCCAGAGCTCCTCACCTCCGCAGAGCTTAGAGGGTGGGCAAACAGGAGCCCTGATGACCTTCGGGGACAAGTGGGAGACCTAACACGTTGCCCCTCACAGTCCCTCCCAGAGGACGCTCCAGGACTCTGTGGGCTCGGCTTAGGAGCAAAGCCACCATGAGTGAGTGGCCTGCATCCTCATTCCTTGTGACTGTCTTGGCAGCTCCTGGGCTATGGCTCTAGCAATAAAACTATGGGCAATCGGTTAAAAAAATACATCAGGAGATGAATGTGGACGCATGTGGGGTGAAGCACACTGAATTCCATGGCACAGGTAGAGTAGTATCAGGAAATGACAGAACAGGGGCAGAGAAGAAGCTGGAGAGGCCTTTGGTGAGGCAGATGTGGAGACACCAGGGGTAGCACCCAGGGCGGGCATGTGGGTGCTCCTGTGTCAGCAGAACCAGGGAAGCAGCAGCAGTAGGGACTGGCACCCTCCCCCAGGGGACTGGTCACACCTGCCAGTGGGAAGGCGGGGCTCCCAGCGACACACTGGTGCCCAGATACAGCTTGTTTCCTCTTCTCTTTCTCAGGGAATTCCTTTCTCACATTCCTTCTATAGCTGTGTCACCTGTTTGGATATTTAAGCAATTACGATGGTATCCATTGCTCCAGGCAGGTGTGAAATTCTGAGATGACAACCATGTGCTACACAAAAATTGAATGAGCAGCTAGTATGTGCCAGGCAGTACATAAGCAATACAAGAGAAATAGAAGGGAATTGAAAAAGTTGTGTGCCTCAAAAGGGTGGCACCCCTTGGGTGATTGTAAGGCGTGGCCTGGAATAATCCTAAGGATGTCACCATACACTTGCCTAGGAGGACATTTATCCAGCCTTTCCCCCACTGACTTTGTGACTTCTGAAAATCTTGATGTACTATCATCTATAACTTTGGAGATTACACTTTCCTCCTTGCAGACAGTTTATGATATAAAAACAGTCACCTGATCATTGATATATCATCTCTTTTCTCTAGACCTTGTATCCCTCAAAGGGTGTTTTTAGTAGATCATTCCTGGGCTTTTCCATTCCTGGGCTAAGGCAATGGGTCAACTTGATTGCTTTTGGGATCCACACACAATGGCTAATGTGAACTTCCTGTCCACGGGGAATGGACAGAGCAGGAGAGAAAAATACAGGCCTGTTAAGAGTGAAAAGATTGGAAACCAGCAATTTTATTCAATGCCCTCATCTTGTAGCAGAGGGAACTCTGCTCAGAGAGGGATGGTGAGCGTTCAAGGTCAGTGATGGAGTGGGTCCCCTAATTCGGAGCTGGGGGCCTCCCACTATGCAACACCGCCTGTTGGGGTGGGAGGGAAAGGTCGTGACTAGGGTCTGTGACTTTGGAGGCTGAGCTGCAGCCGCCAGCTGCTGCCTCGAGGAACGTCACGAAGGCTCCATCAAGAAGCAGCTACGCCTGACCTCCGTGCGAGCATCCGGCAGGACGCGTGCTCTCCCCCAGGCCTTTCCAGCGCTCAGCTCATGTATGAGATGCGAGAGAAATGGGACAGGAGGTTCACACACCAGTGAACTTTCACAGAGGAGGACATCAAATGTCACAGCCTTGGCAAATAAGGGTATCAAAGCCCCGTCATCACATGGCTTTCAGACCGAAGTGAACCCTGCTGGCCCACAAAACTCTGCTGGGTCAGAAATCATCAGGACAGGGGCATTTGCAGAGCATGAGCCCTTTGAGCCTCCGAGCACTTGCAGGAGTGGGTCACGGTCCCCTGATGGGGAGAACTACATACCCCCCTGCACCTGGCATTGCCCAGCACTCCTCCCTGCACATCACCGTTTGATGCTCGTGAGTGCCATCGGCTGTGAAGATGGAAGGCTGGAGAGGTTGCGCAGCCTGCCCAAAGTCACCAAGTGGATCAGGTCCCAATTCCATGCTGATTTAACCCTTCATTTCACAGGTGTGGAAGCCTTCAAAAAGGCTACAAGGTGACAGGTGTTTCAATGGTGGCTCTGTGTCCTAGTCCAGTGCTCCATCAGCTGTGGCCATGGGCCAGCCATGTCCTTGCTCAGGGATGCAGCAACTCAACTGCTAAAGGACCACCTGGACCTGGATCTGGGAGCCCCAACTTGTAAAAGTAGCAAACAAATGAGCTCTGTAGATTTTGGGGGGGTCAAGTATCTTGATGAATAGAAATCTACACTATGTGCCTGAAGCAAACATGCTGTCAAAAATATAGCAATGGGCATGAAATATGAAATCATTACGGAAGACATACAACTTTCTAGGCAAAATTGAGCAGCTAATGGGAGCCTCTTGACAGGGAGTCAGGCGTGGGGGGGTCTCCCTTACTATTAATTTGCTCCTTCAGGAATTAGCACATATGCTCAACAGCCACAAATAAAGGAAGAAAAAGGTAAAGGTCAAAAGTATTTTATGGGAGACAGAGAAAACACATCACTGTGATAAGTGGTTGGTATTTTAAAGTTGTGGCTTGGCTTGAAATATAGATGCTTCTTCCAGATGCCAGGAGTGAGAAAAGTCAAAACCAGAATTCAAGGCACAGATCCAGCGATTGATGGGCACACTGGGGGCAAAGAGAACCTGAGAGGCTGGGGTTCAAATTCCTTCCCAAGGACAGAGTTAGGATAATAGACTCCCAGCATGACATGGTGGCCAAGGTGGCAGGTGAACTTGACTGGCTTTGGGATCTACCCCAGGGATTGGTGGAGCACAGACACCGGGTCATGGAGGTGAGACCTGGGGGTCTGTTTTCTCCCTCACCCTTTGCTCTCTGGCACTGTCCCCTACTGCGCTTCCTGGCTGTCAGGAATTAATCAGCTTTGCTCCATCTCGCCCTTCTGCCCTGATGCTCTGTCTCAGAGCCAGCTTGCCATGGACTGAACCCATCAGCAAAGTAAAGCTCTCTTTCTTTAAATTGTGGGTGTTGTGTATTGTGTCTCAGTGATGGGAAAGCTAATTAATACACATGACTTAGTGGGATTAGTGCACAATTAATATACAAAGCTGAGTGGGACTATGGGAGAGCTTGGAGCCAGATAGGGACTGTTCTATAGCCAGTGTGTCATTAGAAAACTGTGCTCTACAGCTCAGAACTCAACATGGAAGTATTGATAAGAGTAAACCATGGCTAGTATGAGTGGCCTCCTAAGGTCTGCATTAAAGGCCTCATCCCTAGGGTGGCACTGTTGGCAGGTGGTAGAACCTCTGAGAGATGGGGCCTAGTGGCAGATTCTTAGGTCAGTGAAGGCATAAAGGCATTGGTGACCTTTCTCTTTGTTTGTCTGTTTCCTGGTTCACGCATGATATAAGCAGTTTGCTCTACCACACTCTTCTACCATGATGGGCCACTCTTGCTGGAGGCTCAAAGAAATGGGGCCACCTAATCTTGGACTGAAACCTCTAGAAGTATGAGCTGAAATAAACCTTTTTTCTTTATAAGTTAATTGCCTCAGGTATTTCATTACAATAACACAACACTGGCTAACAAAAGTTATGATCACACACTACTCCACAAAATGAGTACTAGAACTGAAGATGCAGTTTAAAACTTGCCATCCTGGAATTCCATATCTAGCTAAACTACCACTCAAGAGAAATAATGAAATAAATATCTTTCAGACATACGTAGACAGAGAGTGCTTAGTTCTTCCAGGCCCTTGCTAAAAAAGCAGCTAAGGCATATATTTCAACAAGAAGAAAATTTAATCTTACATAAAGGAATTAAAATAAAAGGAAGCAAAGAAATTGATAAATCATGCTGTAAAGCACAAGTATCAACTCTTAAACAATAATAAGACAGAGTTGTAAATTGAACAACAATAATAAAAATTATAAAGGGAGTCTTGAGAGAGATATGTGTGTTCTTTATATTTATTTTATTCAGAAAGAGGATGGAGCTAGTCCCTGCCACACTGGCTGAATGAGGAGCCAGACCTCCTAACATCTGGCACTCAGGAAAGACCCTTTCTTCCCAGCTCAGTGCCAGTGCCACCATATGCCCAGCTACCACTGCCTTGGTCATGGTCCTTGTTGTGGCCACAGTTCTGGTCCTACCTCTCCCTTGGGCACTCTGGAACTGGGTGGCAATAAGCAGGCTCCTGATGAGTAGAGGAAAGACACACACAAGGTCTGAGAGCATTGCCTTCAGGGAGCCTGCATGCAATTTGAGCTCTAGCTTCCACAGATGGCCCTGTCTTCTGGTCTCGTTTCTCTAAAGCACCACTGCCTAGGAGAATTTTCTGCAGTGACAAAATGTTCTGTATCTATGTTTCTCAGTGTGGAGCCCCTAGCTGCATGGGGCCACTGACAATCTGAAATCTGACCATGGATAGTGAGGAACTGAACTGCACCACTTAATTAATTTCAGTTAGTTTAAATTAAAATAGTTAGACATTGTTTGTGGCTACTGTTTGCCCAGCATGGTCCTAGAGCATGTGCCTTCCTGGAGGGGGGGACTCATTCCATTTCCTATGCTGGAAACCCTGGGGTCATTCTCTGCCTCCCTCCATCCTAGGAGTGGCAGTGATGATATGGGGGGGACCAAGTCCCCAGGAAATAGTTCGTGTACAGCCTGCTTGTCCCCAGGACCCTCCTCCCTTGGACCACAGACCTCACTGCTCTGTCAGCCAGCCCTCAGCCGGCCTGGGATGTTTTCTTCAACCAAAGGACCTCAAACTCTAGCATGTGCATAAATCACTAGAATGCAAGCTCTGACTGACTTTGACCAAATACCTGGGGTGGGGCCTGAGGGTCAGCACATCTGATGTACTCCAAAATAAGCCTGGTGCTACTGGCCTGGAGGGGCTCTGAGTAGAGAAGTTTGAGTGAAAGGAGCCAACGTGAAAAGGCTGCAGACTTCCAGTCCAATTACACTACATTCTGGAGGTGGAAAAAATACAGAGGCAGCAGGAAGTTCAGGAGGTGGCCAGGATGCACAGGTAGAGCATGGGGTTGTGTAACTGCTCTGTGTGGCGGGCACTATGGCCCTGGGTGTGTGCCGTTGCATATTCATCCAAATCCTAGAATGTCCAACACCAAGAGTGAATGCTTGGTAAGCTACGGATTTTAATTCATAGTAATACACCAATATTGGCTCTTTAACTGCAACAAATGTGCCAACAGGGACAAGGGAAATTGGGGGTGGGTGGTGTGAGGGAAATACAGAACTCTACTATTTGTGTTCAATTTTTCTGTAAGCAAAAACCACTCAAAAATAAGATGCAGCAATTCAAAACCCCCACCAACATACTTAAGGTACATTTTAGGTAGACTTTGGGGGAGGGAGGGTCAACTGCAAGCTCCTGTCCCAGAAGTTGCAGCCCATGTCCCACCCCCACCCCCTTCACTACACTCCCATGGTGCCCAGTGAATGTCTAGCAAGAGTGGGTACTGGTTGATTCATTTAAAAAGCAGAACCTGGCACACTGCCTGGCACAGAGCAGGTGCTCCATAAATATTTTCTGGATGAATAAACATGCAGCAGAATTTCTAACAAAACAGCCCGTCTGGGAGTCCCTGGAGACAGACCCTGGGCTGGTCGCTCCATGGTGTGTAGTTGGCTCACCGCTCCCCCTCAGCTCTCACCAGTCCCTGCTACCCATGGGGACATCTCTCTCCCCTGGGGGACTGCAAACTTCCACGATGGCCGAGCTCCAGCCACAGCCACCCACGACGCCGCAGCCAGCGGGCTTGCTCTCAGAGCCTGAGCCTGCAAAGCCTCCACCCTCAGCTGACAGCCCCCGCGCTCTGCCCTGAACTCACACCCCACTTGCTGTGTGTCCCTCTCCTGTCCTCTTTGTCCAAGCTGCCTCTACTCTCTCACTCTTTCTGTGCCTCCGGACAAGCTTCCACATGCCACTTCCTCTAACCTTACAATACCTGCACGGGAGAGAAGAGAAGACAAGACAAAGATGGGGTCCTGTCCTCTAGTAACTCAGAGAAGGCAAGGCTCCTGCTCAAGGCCACACAGCAGAGAGTGGAGGGCAGCCGTTCCAACTCACTTCTGTTGATGCTAAAGCTCGTTACTGCTGCCCCCCCTCCCCCGCCGTGCTCCTGGGCCTCCCTCCTCCCTGAGTAGTCTTCGAAATCACAGCTCTCTTCATGCCCCAATCCAGCTCTTACTCAGAAGCATTCAATAGCTTCCCACAGACCACAGGGCGAAGTCTGAGCTCTGGATTGGCTGCCAAATGTCCTAATGCAGTGCCACTGTCTGCTGTGTGAACCTGGCTTTTTATGATTCCCGATCACCAAATCCATGCTGAAGTCACACTGATCTCTGACCACGTCCTATACTCAGGCAGACTTTCCTGCTTATGGACCTTGCCTGTTCCAAAGAGCCTTCCCTTCCCCAGCCTCCAGGGATCAGATCAAAGGCATGTTTAATAAGGTCTTCTCCGGGACATATGATTGGAAATGGTTTTATTATCCTTTCTTTTTTTTCCTTCATCTAAACTGTGATATGGCATCCACCCATCAGTTCATCCACTTATTCAGCAGCTATTCACCCATCTATTTATCTACCTGCTTCCATCGTGTATTCATTCACCCATCTACCACCTATTCATCTATCTATCCATTCATCCATCTGCCTACCCACCACCTATTTATCTGCCCATCTGTCTACCATCCACCCATCCATCATCTATTCATCCACCTGTATACCATCTGTTTACCTACCCCCCACCCATCATCTGTCCAGCTGTCATCTATCCATCCACCTATGGATGGGTACATCTACCCATCTGCCCAGCCATTACCTATTCATCCACCCGTCTGCCCATCTCTGCCTATCCATCTATCCGGCCATCCACCTGTATATCACCTATCACCCACCCATCAGTCCTCCTCCATTTATCCATCTACCTATCCATGCACACACCTACATACCATCCATTTACCCACCCATCCACCCATCCATCTGTGCAAACATCCATCCACCTATCCAGATTGACCAGATCACCAGACTCCGCTAGGTGCTAAGGCACCCGCGGTTCTTGGTTCACAGGGGGCTGACACTGACTGAGGAGACTAACAGTGAACTTATCAACGAATGAGCACATAAGATTACTTCAGGCAGCCATGAGCAATTAGACGAGACGTAACAGAGCTTTGTGAAAGTCATGGAGTTCAGTGGAGGGTTGGAGCTCAGCCAGTCAGAGGCGACCTGACGCTGAAGTTGAGACTTTCAGGGCCTGTGAGGGAAGCAAGACCCAGTCAGGGACCTGTGGTGGGAACAAACCTGGGATAGGCAAGGTCATACAGGTTTGGCCATGGAGGGCTCCTCAGCCACGCCTGGGGGCAGAGTCTACATTTTAATCCTAAACTGCTGGGGACAGTGATGGGTGTCAGCTCTGGGCTTTTGGTCGTGACTGATAATTGGATCACAGTAGCTCTCCTGCCACAGCAACTACCAGCGTGAGTAACTGTTGCCAGGTAGTATGTGACACGCTAGGCAAGACTGCTCCCCAAGAGAACAGGCAGCCCCGAGATCACAGTGCAGAGAGCAGGTGTCCGAGTAGAAGCGGTGGTGCTGGCATGGGGTACGGCTGAAGTTGCCGAATCTACACAGAGAGCCCTGAAACGAGGCTGTGGCAGTAGAGAAGAAGTTCCCGTAGAAGCCCCTGTGAGGCCATGCCTGAAGGGTGAACCATAACCAGCTGGTGAGACCTCTCAAGTTGCCAGGCACTGCGGTGGGGTCAGGGATGGAACAGACCCTGGGGACAAACTCTGGGGTTGAAGCAGTCAGGGGGTTGGGGCTCCCTCCCTGCCAGCCTGGAAACATCTGGTCAACACCAGGTTTTCATCCTTGACACCCAGAGGAGACCCGGGGGAGCCTCACCGTCAGAACAAGAACCATGCCCTAGGGCCCTATGGATATGCAGCTCATGGTCACGAAGGCAGGGGTCTGCCTGCGCATTGGAGGACGGTAAGCAGGACATCTAACTGTACTCACCGGACACCAATAGCAACCCTCAGTGGTGACAACTGAAAACATTCCCAGACATTGCCATGTGTCCCCGGGGAGGCAGTTTCCTGGGCTGAGAATCACTTCTCTCCAGTTAGGACCATTCCACACCCAGCTCCACAAAGCTTTGAGCCCATCCTTGCCAGGATCCCTGAGGGAGACAGAGCATGGTGGACCCTACCAAACACTACTGACTCAGGTTCAGAGTGCAGCGCTTAGGATGGTGCGGGATTCCAACAGCTCTGCACCAAGGTGAGCCCACACAAGCTTAAGGTAACCGATTAGGCAGTAGCTCAAATAAACACCAATACTCTTCAGAGGAGGGTAACAGAATCTAGAGTGGACAACGTGTTCATTACATGCAGTGTTCCATCAAAATCTCTGACACAAGAAGCAATGATGCAGGGAAATACAATCCACACTCTGGGAAAAAAAAAAAAACCCTGGATTTTGCACATAAAAGTTACTATAAATTTACTTGAAGAATTAAAGAACACAAAGAACGATGGCAGGAAGTCATGTGGCCAGATCCCTGTTATGTGTGAAAGGGGTGTGGTGAGCCCCAGTGTCAACGTAGACACTGCAGTTTCAGACTCCCTGCAGCTAGAGGCCTGTGTTCCCTTGGGTCCTCGCTTAAACTCAGAGTACACTGCCACCAGGTGGCAGCAACTGCACAGGCGCAGGTGAGGCTCAGCAGGTGGGGTTTGGACCAGGGGCTTTTCTCCCAGTGCAGCGGGGAGGTGGGGGAGCAGGTGTTCCGAGGTCCTTAATACTGGGACACCTCGGCCTCGAGCCCCTGCAGAGGCGCACTCCGGCAGCTGTGTACCAGTGCCCTGGGAAAGCAGACCCTGCGATTTGGATCTGTGACAGGCCTTTCTGTTCTTGCCCTGAAAACACACTCGAAACACAATGGAGCGCAAGAGTGGCAGGAATCTGGGACAGGGACAATGTGATTTCTCTCAAGGTCCCCTTGGCTCCCCAAAGGCTGAAAAGACAGAAAGTGAAAATCTGAGGGGGAAAAAATAAAGTGGAAGCACTTCACACTTCAGAGAGAACACAGGGCTGACAGCGCAGACAAACGGAGGTTTAGAAAGTTGTGACAGACCGCAGAATGCAAATTGCGGAACACAAAGCAGCTGAGCTGCTGCGCTGCTGCAAGGTCTTGACTGGAAACTGAATTTGCTGGGCCTGAAGGCTCTCGGTTCGGAGCTCAGAGCCGCCGCTTGGGTTGGGGACCGGGCTTGTCCTGCTGGAAGCTGGTGAGATGCAGGCCAAAGTGAGGATTCTGTGGTGTCCCTGAACCCCCTATGGGCCAGGCTCCAGGCCCAGTACCAGGAAGGACAACGAGAAGTGCTCTGGCACTCGTGTGCCCATCTCAGTGTCCCCAGAGCAGCAGGGACTCCTGTCCCTAGTGATGGGCAGAAACGCTGAGCCAGCAGGGCAAGACACAGGCTGAGGGTCGCCCAGCTGGGCCAAGGCACTGAGTGACTGGGACACCAGGCTTCCCAGACACCAGGCTCCGCTACCCCAGAGACCTGCTTTCCTCAGAGCTGGCCCACAGCCGCAGCAACGCTGTGACCAGGCCACATAACAAGGCAGGCTCGGCCAGAGCCAGCCCACCAGCCTCCCTTCCATCCCTTCTCCCTTCCTTCTGAACTTCCCTTCCTCCTTTCCTCCCCTTCTCCCTTCCTTCCATCCTGCCTTCCTTCCTCCCTTCCCTCCCTCCTTCTACCCCTTCCCCATCCATCCCTTCTTCCATTTTCCCTTTTCTTTCTCCTTCTTCCTTCCCGTCCTCCCTCCACTCATTCAGAAAGCATTTACTGAGCATTTACTTCAGTGCAGGCACTGCCCCAGACAAGAGTGGCGACAGTGACTGTAACAAATCAACCCCTCGGCCTTCATGGAGCTTCCTTCTGTCCCAGTGGTGGAGAAGTGTGGCCCACAGAGGGCAGTGTCTGAGACGCTGACAAATGTCCCTGAGGAAACAGCCAGGAGGAGCCAAGGAGAGAAAGGAGGCAGCTTATGAAAGGCAGTCAGGGCCCCCGTGGAGGCCACAGTGGTCCAGTAGCCACATAACAATGCCTGTGGCTCCTCCCAGCCCCAGGAAGAAGGCACTGCCCTGTGACAGAGCAGGAAAGGTGATGGCCCCCAGGCTCCAAGGAAAGCCCTGCTCCAGGCTGAGTTCTGCCACTGTCCCTTCCTGGAGTTCTGGCCTCAGGTAGGGACAAAAAGCAGCACGGTGTCCTGCCTGTGATGTCCAGCTGACCACTCCTTCAGCCTCTCACAGAGTCCCTGACCACAACCCAGAGGGCCAGGGCCTTCCATGACCTTCCGCCTGGGCCCCGGCAGCCAGCAGAGGCCAGGTTTTGCACCAGCTGCAGCCTGGAGTCCCCATAGCCCTAGGGATGTGGGCTTGACCTGGGGCTCCCGCTGGCCTCCTATGGGGTCTGCTCCTCTTCCTCCTGGTGACCTGCACACGCCCCACCCATGCAGGCCCGGGCCTGAGCACAGAGAGGGGCAAGTAGGGTCCTGCAGGGTTCCTACCTTTGCTCAGCAGACCCTAGAGACAGGCAAGAACCTCTGACCCATCCCAGCTCATCCTCCCTCTTCATGGAGGGAGAATCTGGGTGAACAGGGCCCAGGCTGTCTCTCCCACCAACTCCATGCTCCAGGCGGTACCCTGTACCTGGGTACTGAGTGCCCTGGCCTGGGGCACATGGTCGGCATCAGCAGCACGAGTCTAGACACAGCTCCCAGGGTCTAGCAGGTAAGCAGTACCTAGGATGGTGGTCATCCCTGACCAGGGCGGACTCCTCACTGAGTGCTCAGGGCCTGGATGGAGCAGCCTGGGGATGATGTGTGTGCTGGAGTCCCTCTATAGCCCAGCCTTCCACCCCTTGGGGCTCTCCATTCCCTGGGCACAGGTCTCTGGGGTAGCAGAGCCTGGTGTCTGGGAAGCCTGGTGTCCCAGTCACTCAGCACCTTGCTCCAGTAGAGACTTTGGTAGTTACAGAGTGATTCCTTAGTGCCTAGAGCTGCAGGAGGCCTGAATCCTGGTTCTGTCCAGGATGAGTCAGACATTGCACGTAATTTTCTTTCTCTCAATCCCAAAGAAACAAGGAGTCCACAACACAGACCAGCCAAAGGCCAGGCCTATGACACCTTCTGGGGACTTTTCTTTGTGGTGGAATTTGGTGGGTTTTTTGTTTTTATGTTTTGAGAGGTCTCACTATGTAGTCCAAGATGGTCTTGAACTCAGTGATCTTCCCCTATCTCAGCATCCCAAGTGCTGGGACACAGACATGAGCCACAATAGCCAGCTTAAGGTGCTCTTTCAAGTGTAAATGGGAAACTAAGCCAGAATTTTTTTTTTTTGGTACTAGGAATCAAACTCAGGACCTTGCACTTGCCAGGCAGGTGCTTATGCCACTGAGCTATACCCCTGGCCCCCAGAATTATTCTTTAGAAGATACAAAAACCAAGACTTATTGAAAGTAGATGTTACAGACAGACATAAGACAGGCCCTACACTGGCACCCAAGAAAATACTTTCCACCCAGATGTTTTCTTGGTACTCAGTCCTGCTTTGGGCTCTGTGTCAGTTGTCCACACAGCAATTCTGAGGCTATCTAGAGTCCTAACACTGTCCCCAGAGGGACAACAGCTCTAGCAGCCCTGAGTCCGAAGTATTTTTCAACCGCCTTCCTCCTGCACCATTTCTCCAGGGCCATGTTTGTTGCAACATTTAATATTTACTTTAAATTAACTTTGCTTCCCATCATGCACATGTGTATACGTACACATGGAGTGTGTGTATAGTATGTGTGTGATGCGTGTGAGATCTATGATACATATGACATATATCATGTACAGTGTCATTCCAGCAATAACAATGAGGCTATGGTTTTGATGAGCTTGGACCTGGCCCCCAGCAGTACGGCGACAGGGCGGAGCCCGGCGGTCCGCTGGGGGCAACCCCACCGGCTGGACCTGGCGCCCGGCAGCGTGGCAAAGGGGTAGTCAGGCAGTCTGCTGGGGGCAACCCCGGGGGCTTGACCCGGCACCCCCCGCAGTATGTATTTATTTTCTAATGCACATTAAAATAAATATGTAATTTTTAAAATGTTCTTTCACCAAGAGAGTCACTGCACTGAATTTTCTCTCTCTCCCTCTCTTTTCCTGCACACAGGGTGCCCCCAGGCCCCATATGCACTGGGCATGTGCTCCTCCTCAACTGGGCCACCCCAGTCCTCACTGCGCTTGACTTTGACAGCCATCTGCCGGGACAGCAGGGACCGCCTGTGGTCCTTTTCCTAGAGAAAGAGGTTTTGGCCCCTGTGAGGTGACAAGCCTAACTCCAGGCCACACCAGCACAGTGGGAGAGCAGGAAGAGAAACCAGAACCTCCCATCTCTTCATTGACTGATGGGGACAGCTAGGCCATGTTGGGGTTTCCTTGCGGCACCCCATTTCCACAGCTACCAGCTTACATGTAGGGTTGTTTTCCTTTCCCTCTTGGAGTCACAAAGCTTATCTTTGCCCCAGTGAAACAACAGTTTCTTTGGGACACACACACACATCCACTCGCGGGCGTACTTCCAGGCCATCAATAATAGAGAATCCAAAAACAGCTCACAGATGTCATGACCTAGAGGCTGCTGGACTAAAGAAACACCGT
The DNA here is from genome assembly GCA_004027595.1 of Dinomys branickii. Classification (NCBI taxonomy): domain Eukaryota; kingdom Metazoa; phylum Chordata; class Mammalia; order Rodentia; family Dinomyidae; genus Dinomys; species Dinomys branickii. The sequence continues at coordinate 98,419 of PVLD010004754.1, forward strand.
GTTTTCAAGCATGCAGAGAGCTCTGGCCTGCACAGTGACTGGGAAAACATTCACCAAGCACCTGCACTGTCCCGGGGACTGGGGACCTGGCGGTGGGCAGGGCAGTGAAACCTTGCCCTCCAGTGTTGCCTTCAGTCAGTGGCCCTCAGCCAGGCCCTCCCTGGCCGCTCTTCCCTGTGGACAGTCGTGCTCTCTCTCTCCAGCAACCCTGTCTAATGCTGTGCTCTGCCTGCATGGCAACTTTTCCTAGTTCTGGATTTTTTTTTTTCTGTTCATCTCTTCCCTCCCCGACAAAGAGGGTACCTGCTTTTGCGGACTGCTGTACCTGCAATACCTCTAGTAATCTCTGATACCAAGAGGGTCCTTCAGTGCACAACTCTGGAAGGGATGGACATCGAGCAAATGAAATCACACCTACAATGTACATGTGCACACACACAAACCTTAATTGTCTAAATATTCCATGCTAAACATAGGTGCTTTGGAGAATGACAGGGTACTCAGGGGTAGCACATACCGGGTGGTTGTGGAAAATTTCCCTGAGGAAGATGTGTTTAAACTGAATCCTAATGTGGATATTAGAGTTGGTGGGGGAGGATGGTCTTGGGAAAAAGGAATGGCTTCATAGAAGAACAGTATGTGCAAAGGTCCTGAGGCAGGAAGGATGATCATTACCTGGAGTAAAGCAAAAAAGGGTGACTATGCAAGGGGGTGCAGCAACAAAGTGGCTCCTGGATGACCTACATTCCTAACCATGTGGATCTCACTCTAAAGACCATGGGGAACTCCAGCAGAGATTTAAGCAAAGAGGTGCTCATCAGATTTACAGTTCAGAAAGACCACTTCCCCACTAGGCAGTGAAGGACCAGGAGTCTCTACTGGATGGCCAAGTATGAGGCTGCTCTAGTTTCCAAGTGGGAGACAGTGGTGGCTGAGATGAGGCTGGGACAGCAGTGTGGAGACCTATGTGGGCATGTGGGCGGGGTGGGGTCAGGTGGGGTCAGAGGCCATCGTGTGCCTTTGACATTGCTTGGGGACAGAGGTCACCCACCTCTCCTTGGGAAGGGCTGAACAGTAAATATTTGTGGTTTCACAGGCATATGGGGTGAGCCAGCGAAGCAGGCTGATGTCCAGCACCCAGGGCTGGCCCTTGACTGGGGTCTGGCAATATGGCTTCCAAGACATTCCTAGGGTGCTGAGTGCCATGGCTGTTCTGGGTCTCTGGCACACTGAATTCCACTTAGACTGAGACCCGGACCCTTTGCACCAGCAGTGTAATTCACAGGCACACGGGACTCTGCAGGGCTGCGATGATCACATACACAGATGAGCTCTCTGTGTGCTCAACACACACCCTACTGGCACCCTGGTCTGAATGCCAAATAAGTGTCACTGGGCAGAGAATCTGCACCTTGGTGCTGCATTTCATGGCTGGGGGAGGCAGTGCGGGAAGGGCGCCCCTTCCCTGTGGGAGGAGAGGACACGGGCAGCCTGAGCCTGGATGCCTACAGATTCCAGCCAAAGGTTCCTTCCTCTTGCTGAAGACAAGAATCACAATAGGGATGTTGCTGCTTCTGAGCCCTGCAGTCTTCCCGAGGAAACTGTAGGTGTGGGTAGTCTGGTTTTTGACCATAGGCAGAGCCAAGAACTCAGGCTCACATAGAACCTAAGGCTGTCAGAATCCACTTTGAGAACCATGGATTGACTTCAACACTTTCAAGTCATGAAAGGAGAAAGAGAAGGAACGGGTGCAAGGTGCACAGCAGCATCAGAAGCAGGACCTACATCTCAGCTCATAGCCTGATGAGCTCCCTGCCATGGCCCTGCAGTGGGCCCTGGCCTGGCATCCAGGCCTAAGAGGAAGAAGGTGGCAGGACCAGGAACATGAGGGCAGAGGAGCCGCCCGGCAAGCCGCCTGGCATGCCGCCAGCCTCCTCTCCACTTATCTCCATGCGAGTGAAGACAGGGCTCAGAAGTCATGAGTGCCAATTACATTTTTCTAGCCTTTTCCCAGATCACCAGAGTCACCTCTGAAGTTTCTCAATGACAGATGCCCGGGGCTGGGGAGGTAGCTCAGTGGTACAGTCTGCCTACTACGTGCAATGCCTGGAGCTCCATTCTCAGAGCTGGGAAAAAAAAAAAAAAACCAACAACAAAGAAAAGAGATGCTAACATGCTATCTCAGTACCACTGAAACACCATCCCAAGAGCTGGGGCCCATAATACTCATTTTAACAAATTCCTGGGTATTCTGATGAGTCGCCAGATTTGGAAACTCTGGAGGGATTTTAGGACCTCCTGACTGATGACCTCAAGAAGCGAGGAAAAGAATCCTATGAGCAGAGGAGAGAAGAAGAAATTTGTCTGAGATCAAAGCATAAAGTGCAGGCCTGATAAAGATACACAAGCAGTCCTTTGGGGAACATGTTTTCCAACGATACTGCATCAGCTGAGCCTCAGCCACTGCAGGTTGGCGCAGTCAACAGTAAGGAGCTCATTTCCTTCTTCCCAGGGATCCTGCGCGAGATGCAGGGTGTGGTGCAGCTGTCCACAGTGCCCTGAGGTATGAGGCACAGCTGACGGCGACACAAACAAGCCATTTCCATCCCACTGTCCCACACCCTCACCATAACAACGTAAAAGTGCACCATGCTAACTGACAAGCACCCCACAAACTTTCCCACCCAGGCTTCCAAAGCCAGGTGGCCAAAAGCCACAGGCCAGATTTCTTGGATGCTTCCCATTCTAATTGAAAATTGTAGGCAGATTCCATGAGATCTATGCTTGTTTGTTTTCATAGAAAAATGGAGATTTCCTACCATCTCTAAGTTCCTTATTCTGCACACTGGAGTTACCTGAGAACTTTTCAGTGACCCTGACACCTGGGACCCAGCCCCCAAAGGAATTTGTGTGAACTGGTCTGGACTATGCTCCGGGACTGCGATTTTCGAAAGCCCTCCAGATGGACACTCCTCATAGTGGTGGGTGAGGCTGGCCAGCGCTCTGTTTTTACCAGGCATGTCACCATATGCCCACCCAGAGAAGGCTGGGTACAAACACTGCTCACCACACAGGACCCCAAGTGCCTGATCACAGGTGACCAACAGGCAAGCTGATCTCTCCTGTCTATGTTCTCTGAGATGTCCTCACAAACAGAACAAAGCCCCACCAAGTTGCTCTCACAGACACAAACCCAGAGGTCTGTGATACCGGGGAGGAAAAAAAAGAGTTTGTAATTCTAACAGACTTGAAGTGCAGCATTTGCTTGAGTGAGAAGCTTGAGGGTAGGCAATGAACCATAGCACCATTAGCAACAGAAATCCGAGACCCCTTCCTAGCACTGCACAGCTGTCTCAAAACAGCATTCATGCTTTGTAATGCTTTGAAATCACGGTACAGTATCCCTAATCCAAAAACCCAAAGTGCTTCCAAATCTGAAACTTCTCAGTGCCAACTGTCACTGCAAGTGGGAAGCCCCACACCAGGAAACTTTGCTTTGTGCATAAAACTACTAAAGTTGTTCTATAAAATTCCCTTCAGGCTGCATGTGCAAGGTGTCTATGAAACAAATGAATTCATGTTTAGATGTGGGTCCCATCCCCAACATATCTCATCATGTACATACAAAACATTTCAAAATCAAAAAATAGCCCCAAATTCAAAACTTTTCTGGTCCCAAGCATTTTGGAAAAGGGATACTCAACCTGAAGTTATCAGACCTGTGGCTGGATCTTGCTATTTTAGGAGACTGATAAAGAAATACGTACATTACCATGTTATAACTTTGCCTTTAAAACCATTTCTCTAATTGCATTCTAATATTTTTGATTTCCTACATATTTAATTGATGCTTTTAAAATTATTATTCTGAGAAACAGTGCTCAGACTTTCAGCTGTTTAACTGGCCACTGAGTCTCAGTGGCTGGTGGCCCGCTTTGGAGCAAGCAGCCCTTACCTGTGGGTCAGAGAGCCGCGAGATGTCAGGGTACAGGTAGAATTTGATGCCTTCAGCGGCCCCTGGCAACGTGATCCCTCGGATCAGGAGGATGAGAAGCATAACATAGGGGAAGGTCGCGGTGACATACACAACCTGCCCAGGAGAGAAGAGGACAGAATCAGGACAGGTGCCAGTGACAGGCTGATTTCACATAGCATGACACCCTCAAGTCCTCTTGCCCTGCTGCTCATCACAGGTTGTCCTTTTGGAAGGCTGAGCAGAGCCCCACTGTCTGGTTACACCACACTGACCTTGCCCACCTATCTGTGTCCCAGCCTCAGAGAGACACTTGCAGTCACCCCTCAACATCCAGGGAGGGCTGGCTCCCACACACTTGTGCTGCCTCATGTAGAATGACACAGGACTTGCCCAGCACTGACACACATCCTGCGGTCTACTTTAAATCAACTCTGGATGACACAGGACACCTAATGCAAGGTGAACGCCATAGATCACATCGCATGATGGAGAAAGAAGTCTACATGTTCAGTACAGAGGCAAATCTTTTCCCAAATATTTTCTATCCAAGGTTAGTTGGATTCACGGATGCTGTTTTGGCTTACAGCTATGGTTTATGTCCCCCAAAGCCATGTGCACTCACAGGTGGGGCTTCGGGCAGGTGGGCGGGTCACAGAGGTGGGGTGCTCATCTGTGGGTGAGGCTGCTGCTGAGGCTACGGCTGAATGTGATGCTGGGAGAGGAAGCCTGGAGGGAGGAGGTGGTCATGCAGCACCTGGCCTGGAAGGGCTCCTCTCCTTCCTGCTTCCCATGTGTTTGTCCTCTATGATGCCCTGCCGTGATGCCCCGCTTGGAGCCAGGCTGGATTAGGCCATGAAGCCTGGAACCAGCCAAGGATGCACAAAGGGCTGCAGACTGCTGTCCCCCAGGACATCTAGGGGCCTCCAGGTGTCACCTGGGTACCCAGGCTGGAGTTAACCTTACCCCTTTGCTCAGCTGCCCTGTATTCAGTTATGACAAGTCCTACCAACTGGCTTCCCACTGCCTTTGAAATCAGACCATTTTTCCTCCCTGCCACTGGGCCCCATGTCACCTTTCTTCTCAGTCTGTGATGGCCCACGCTTTCCACACTGCGGCATGGTACTTCCTGCTCTTCTGAGTGACTTCTTGGCTGTGAGGCTGTGGCAGGAGCCCCACCCTGTCTCACATCCATGGCGGTGTGTCGAGTGTCGAGTGGAAGGGCTGGGCTGTGAGTCTGATAATGCTAGGATCCAGTTCTGGCTCTGCCCAGACTTGCCCTGTATAGTCCCCCCTTCCCTGGCCACACTCTCCATGCTGCAGGGACACACCAGGGCTGCTCCATCTCCCTGTCACTTCTCAGTGCCCCCTTGTCCACAGTGCCCATCTCCAGCTCTGTGGTCGCCCAGGGTATGCAACCCCATGTATCTGTAATCCCACAAGGCTGAGGGCTTTGCAGAAGCAGATACCCTGCTCATCACTGAGAAGTCATTGTCCTGATTTACAGGTCCAGAAGCAGAGGCTCAGAGCAGTTACTTGGAGAGTTCTGTCTCGCTGGAGGAGCCACCTCTCAGCCCCACAAGCCCTGCCGTCTGTCCAAATGTGGAGAGGAGGTTGCTGTGTGCTCCCCAACGCCCACCCCACACACACCCTGCGTCCTCCCAGCACTGATGCTATTCTCCACCAGTGGAGTCTTTGCCTGGGAATGGAGGAAGAGCTCAAAAATACAAGGGACATTTTTCTTTTGCTTTCTGGGCTGGGTCCACAGTGGCCAGAGCAGTGAGTGGGATGGTATATGCTGGATGGATGCACAGAAAAGCAGGCTGAGGACTAGAAATCAGAGGCTAGAATGATTTAAGACTTTAAGACTACTTTAGTTCAAGCCCAGCCTGGCAATTTAGTGACTTAGCTAGATCCCGCCTCAAAAACTAAAAAGTTCTAGGGATATAGCTTAGCACAAAGGCCCTGAGTTCAATCCACAGCATTGGCAGAGTCGGTTACTTTGTGCTGAACCTACATGAAAGACCAGATATCTACATAAATCAAGATTTAGGAAACTGAGCCAGATTAAATGAAGAGATGTGATTCTAAGCAAGAACAGCACAAGAGATTTTGTTTGAAAGACAGACCAGGTAAGAGACAGAGGACAGGGGTGTCCAGGGGCAAGATGATTCCCACCAAAGGAGAGGTCCTGTAAAGATGTCTGAGGACACAGGATTTGTTAGGAAGAGTCCAGAGCCTTCTGTAGGGCTCAAACATTATGCTAAATTGTGCAGTGCTTGGCTACAGTCACAATCAGGTCCCTGACAAGGGACCATCAGGCCTGTTGTCCCTGGCCACTGCCAGGGGTGGCTCAGCCCAGAGACGTGGGTGTGGGGGAAACAGGTCCAATCTGTCAAACCACTCAGGCCTGTGAAATGAGCCTAGAGCACACCCCTTAGTTAAGAAAGTTTTTGACAATTGCTTAATTCCCTTTCAGCAGGTCAAGTCCTTCTGAATATAAAGGTTAGCAGGATTGTTGGTAATTATACTGTATCCTGTCTTAATTGACTCTAATTGCTCATTTGCATCCCAATGCTGGAATTGTGGGGTGTTTTTCCCCCTGCTTCCAGGACACAGCTATTTATTTCATAGTAGGGAGGTTGTCTGATCTTTGGGAAGGTCACAAAAGTTGTAGAAGGGCCACTCCTCCTTAAGTTTCTCAGGATAATGGAAAGCTTAGTGTTGTTCAAAAGGCATTTGGAAAGAAGAATGGTGTGGGGGTGAGAACCCAGGACCCAGGTCAGCGGATCCAATGTGCTGGGCAGCTTGGGCAAGTTCCATGCCCTCTCTGGGTTGGCAGTCTACAAAGAGACAGGGTGAAACTTGTATAAACTTGAATCACTCCTCCTCTGTCCAGAGCGATTCCCACACTAAGTACATCATCTTTATATTCTTACTTATATTTCCTATAAATCTGTATGCTTTCTTACGGTAACAGGTATATGTAATAAGAAAACTGTGAATTACCACTGCAAACAGAAAACTGTTACCCATGGTGCAGATGGAAGGTAATTACAAAAATAAATGCAATGAAAATAAAATGTGCTTAAATTCTAGCTAAAGGCTCTGACTCTGAGCTGTGCTCAACCTTTATTCAAAGCAAGAGTCTCAGTGAGGCACTAAGATGAGCCAGTGCTTTGTTCGTGCTACTTTTCACCTTGGAGACACAAACGGGAAAACTGAAAATCAGCCTGATGTTCCCTGGCTTGCATTCGTGGCTCACCTAAACCATCCAGTGGACCACTAGTAGGAAGAATTCTTTATATTTGGGAAGGTTCGGGGATGTCTTCAGAGGTCCTTCCCAGCTCCAAAGGTGCCTTTTAAAGGGAAGCGGCAACCCTTCCCCCAAGCGCTAGGAGCTCTCCAGGGTCCTGACATTGATTTGCGCTAACCCTTTTGTGAGCTGGTCACCTAGGGCCTTGGAAGGTGCTGCCAGTAATTGGGCACCTATAGGATGCCAGGAGTACTTCACGCAGTATCTCTAACTGATCTTCATACCTCTTGTGAGAGTTATTTTCCACTCTGCAGACGAAACCACAAAGACCAAGGAGGAAGTACTCAGAGTCCCCTCTCTCCACCACACACACTGTGCTCTCTGCTCTTCTCAGCCTGTCTCCTACAGCTGTCCTTAGCCCCAAGCACCTGGCCTGGCTTTTGGCAGGTCCTCACTTCCCAATGACCAACCACAGCCATGAAGCACCGGGAATCCCCTCACTCGCCTCTCCAGCTGATCCAGCCCACATGGTGGGAAAACACAAAGCTGATATCTGAGCCCTACACACTCATTATTTTGAAAATCCACAGAGCCTCCCCACTTCCCTTTGGCATTTTAGAGATTGCTCCCTTAATTTCCAGAACAGAGCACCATAGCAGGGACCAGGGTCTGGCACAATCTGCACTAAACTGTGAGTGATCTTTGGGAGAAAATTTGTTAGGAAAATGCAAATCTGAAGAAGGGAGGCCATCATGGACATATGTAGCCTCCCCGTACTTTTTTAAACCATTTTTAGAGATCTTGTTCTAGAATTTTCTAACATAAATTATAAATGGGGGGACTTGCTGTTTTAAGCAACCAAATTCTAAATAGGCAAAGTCATATTTCTATAAGAACACAGTGGAACTTCTTCAAAGAGATAATGCTATCCTAACAGTTCAGGAATATTTCCATGAGAAGTCCATGAGTGACCCTTTCCTGTACCCAGAGAAGAAGTCTCCAGATGGGTCTACTCTATAATTTTTGAACAATGACAAACATTGATCATTAGCTGTGAAACCTAGCCCCTGTACTTAGACTAAAATAATTAAACAATGGCTCACCTTGAGTTCTATGTTTCATGACACCATTTTCTAGACTGGGTTGAGGACAAAGAGAGGGTAGGTGTTGAGGGACAGGGTTTGAGCTAGAAAGGTCTCAACAGGATAGGACAAGCAGGTTCTAGTCTCCATTCTACCACAGTGTAAAAACCATGACCCTCCCTTAGGATCCACTGCCTCCTCAAGGTTGCCTAGAAAAAAGATACCTTCTCAGCCTCCCCTGCAGCTAGGTATAGCAATGTGACTGCATGTAGCCAATAAGAAATGAATGAAGGTGCTGTGTATAATTTCTAGTCACAACCCTAAAGGGAATGCTATATCCTTCATCTCTCTTCTTGCCCTTCCCATAGGTGAACAAAAACAAAGTCCCTTAGCTTATGTGAACAAACAAGTCAGAGAGGGCTGGGTCCCTGGCCCAGACAGCTCACATCTGGACTGTTAGAGGGTGAGAAATAAACTATCCTATTTGCATCACTGCTCTCTGAGTCTCTATTATTAGTGTCAGAGACACAGATGGAACCTAAATATCTAACCACTGGTTGTTGTGCTCTTGGGAGGTCCTGTCCTCCTCTAACACTGTCATTTTTGGTGAAATTAAGGCACTAACCCAGATCATCCACACTGTTCCCTTCCACTCTGATGTGAAGGGAAGATTCTGAGATGACCTGAGGATCCTAGAGTGACTATCTTCTGTACCTGGAGTTGACCTGGAGAAGAAGTCTCCAGATAGGTCTACTCTATAAAATTAAAAGAGCAATTAGAACAGATTTGCCAAAGATACCACCACTAGGGGAAGCCACAATTTTAACCTTCTCTGCCACAGTTTAGAAGAAGCCTGATGGATAAACACATTCAGTGAGCATGGCATGTGCATGGGCTAGACAGCTCCCAGGCCTTCCTGAGAAGCATCTTCTTCATTGGTGACACAAGGATGATGCCTAGTTTAAATATCAAGAGGAAGATTGGTTAAGAGACCACCATGCAAAGCATCAGATGAAGACTTCACTCACCAATGAGAAAGACTGGAATGACCACTACCGGTTGACAAGCAGAGCCTCTCCAACCCATAGCGTGACCTAGAGCCAGCCTCATCTCAGCCAGGACGGAGCACAGTGGAGAAGCTCTGCAAAATCCTTATGAGATCTTCTCACTGACAGATGAGGTGGCTCTTCCATTTTTACTACATAGCAGCCCCCTTCCTCCATTTACCAAGCTGTATTCCATTCTACCTTGTGATACGGTTAGCTATTGTGCTGGTCAGCTTTCTGCCACTATGACAAACCACCTGAGGTAAACAATTTACAAGGAAATGTTCATTATAGTCATGGTTTCAGAGGTTTCAGTCCATGGTCCCTTTGTCCTGTGGGTTTGGGCCTGTGGAAGCACAGGACAACCTGGTGGAGAGTGTGGTAGAAGAGCTGCTCATCTCAGGGTGGCCATGAAGCAAAGAAGGAGACAGAAGGGCCCAGGGTCCCATTGTCCCCTTCAAGGCCACACTACAGTAAACTAGGCCTCACCTCCTGAAGATTCCACCATCCCCCAAAGGCACCACAAGCTGGGGACCAAGCCTTCCACACACGGGCTCTCAGGGAGCAGTCAGATCCAAAGCAGCTGTTCGCTTAGCTGGTTCTCCCTTTGCTTGTGTCTACTCAAGGGCCAGGCATTCTTCTTGTGTACAGACTCTGACACACTTCTGGCAAAGGCCTGTACTTGCTGTAAATAATGAATGAATAAATAAACTCAGACTTTGGTAACCTAGTTAAGAATGAATGAACAAAGCAAGATACAACTCCATGTAGGTGTGACGAGCCTCTGGTGAGAACAGTCTGGGTTTTTATCTTAGCCTCTCCATCTGGGAGGAAAGAACTTTCTGCTCAGTGAGATCCATGAGCCCACTGTGCACCAGGCCCATGCTGGCTTCTGAGAGAAAGCTAAACCTGGAGACCAGCCAAGTCCCTGTCCTCATGGGTACATAAGCTGATGCCCAGGCAAAGTGATGCACCCTTCAGTGGATGGCAGAGTGGGAACTCAGGGACACACAGTGATATAGACGGGCATCTTGGGTGGCATTGGTGCACCAGAGAGCTGCTCCTGGAGCAGAGTTCCCAGGGAATGGCATGTCCCTGCAGCTCTAGGGTCCCAATCTAGAACCTACTACAGAAACAAATTCCTCAAAGCAGGAAGGGCTTAGGACATGGAGCAGGCAGAATACACCAGCTTGGGAAAAGTCACCTTTAGGGACAAAAACAAGCTCTGCATATCAGCGAGACAAGGTACTAAAATAGCAGCCACGCTCATTATGATGGTTAAGCCCAGTCTGAGTCCTCCTCTGAAGGGTATCTAAGCATCACTGGATGGGGCAGGCGAGTGTTTAAGCCTATTTCACGGTGAATTAAGATTAGCCAGGGAGTCTATTGATTTTTACAGAGCTCCACCATAAAGACAACAAAAATGAGAGAGCAAATGCCCAAACCAGCTCAAACAACACGAACATTCTGTGCACAGCCAAACTTACACTGGACTCAGGAGGTATTATTCACTGCCTGGAAATCACTCAGGGCCTTGGCTAATAATGACCTAAACCTCACCCATCCTCTTGGACCAGAAGGCTGGTGTCACCATGGCGACCAAGGGCACTATGAAAGCGCACATTCCCTGGTGGGGATCCACCAGCACTGGGGGGGAGAGGGAGGCACTGTGGGACGTGACACACCACCCTGTGTCCCCTCACTCCCTTAAGCAATCTTGTTGTGATGGATAAGTGGAGAGTGGCAATGTTCAGGGGCCACATCTGCAACCAGAAAGAGCAAGGTGCTACCTGGTTCCTGCAAGCACGCCCTTTTCTCCAAGACCTAGCACCCGTTCATCACATAGGTCACAGACTCTGGGGCTCCTGGCCACTTCCTCTGAGGCCCTGAGGATCTCAGATCCTTCATCCATCTACACACTGCTTCCAAAGTTGCTCCTTTCCTTGGAGGAAGAATCCACACTCATCTCCTGTTCCTGCCACAAGTCACGGCAGTCTGTCTTCTGCTCCCACCTCTCCATTCAGCTGCCACCTCTGAGGACACCAGAGCCCCCTTAATAATCCAGCATAATAGCCTTATTCTATCTTGGCAGCCTTAAAATGTCCTTTCATCTGACTTTTCTTATTTTCTGCTTCCTTTTTCCATGTGTAAAAGTCTCTGTCACAGGTTCATTTCATCATGCCTCTTCCAGGTAATTAATCCACTGACTTGGATCGGCTTCTGCTCAGGGCCAGGCAATGTGTTGGGCACAAAAGCCAGCTCTGCCCTCCCACTCACATGGAGGCAGCCAGTTTCTGCCAATTTCCAAGCTGTTTCCTAGAAGTCCAGCCGCATCCATGCTGTGGCTTCACTGTGTTTCCCAAGAGTTTCTGTGTGGGAAACTTAATCCCCAAATCATGTATTTGTATTAATGGCACTTGGAGCTAGGACCTGTGGATGCAGTTAGGATTAGAAGAGGTCATCAGGGTGGGGCCCCAGGATGGCATTAGTGGCTTTTTAGGAAAAAGGGAACTGCGTGCACACGTGTGCCTGTCTCTCCATGTGACACCTTCTGCTAAGCAATGACACAGCATGAGGCATTCCCGGCCTCCCAACTTCCAGAACCAAAAGCCAAATAAGCCTTCATTCTGTATAAACTACTGAGTCTCTGGTATTTTACTATAGCAACAGGACACAAACTAAGACATCCATTCCTATGGGTGGGTGTTCCCTCTCATGTTCTCTTGAGTTTTCTTACTTCTTCTTACAGTCTTAGGAGTTGCCAATGTGCTAATGACCTGCACCAGGCGAGTTGTATTCCTGGAATGTAAGACCTAGCTTTTCAACTCCCTTATGTCTATGTCCTGGATGTCCTATGAAGACCCACAATTCCAGATGTTCAACTCCAAAGTCATTACAGTATACCCTCATGAAGTCACTGCTCAGAGTTCACGGCCTCAGTTGTTCAAGGATTTTTCCTTAGAACCTAACTAATAATTGTTCATGGAAAACCCTGCAATTTTGCAAAAACTGTAAATACCCTCTACAATTGTGTTTTTTGGTAGGAGGTTTGCAAGTAGCCAATCCAAGAGGGTTATTCAATTCTTCTTGCTGCTGATTGGCTGCTGCCCTGAAACCTATCTGTAGCAGATGCACCAGCATAACAGGTTGTTGTACCACATATAGCTATCTGGAACATTCTCAGTTTTGTTCTTCTTAAAGCCCCAAGACCCCTAAACACCTTGAAGCTTCTAAGGCTTTATTAATATAGCATTATCAAGTTAAATTACATAACTGCAGGAGACAGCATATTTAGAGTTTAAATGATAAAAATAGTCATTTGTGGGCATTTTTCTAACCATATCTGAGATCCATGGTTTTTTATAATTCACCAGTGCTCAAGGAATGTCATCCCTATGAATTTTGGGGATCCACTGTATGTGTATTTTCCCCTCCCAAGCTGTGCCTCCTTCTGTGTCTCCTTCTTGGATAGTGCCATCACCCAAGCTACAACTGCAGTGTGTCTCTGATTTTAGCTTCCGTCTCTGCCACCTCTGTGTGAATTAACCTTTGAGGGAGAAAAGCCCAGCCAAGCTCAACTTCCTGAACACCCAACCCTCCATGCATTTCCTGTCCTTGCTCTTACAAAGAGGGCTAGTTCCACCCCACGTCTCGTGGGTCCAGCCTCCTCCCTCCTCCCAGAGACCTCCCTGACGTCTCACCATCCTGGCTTTTCTCTGCTTTCCAGGGAACCCCTTAGCCTCCTCTTGGCATCCAAGAAGGCTCATCCAAGCCTTGGCATGTTCCTCCTCCTCTTAGCCCTTTAAATATTGATTCTCCCCAAGTTTCCACTCTACTCTCTCACATCCTCTCCCTGTATATCCCACCCATTCCCAGAGCTTCAACTCCATCAGTTCTAAGACACATCTTTTTAAGTTTGTTGTATTTATCCATTTTCTGTTACCATCATGAAATAGCTGGGGCAGGTTAACTTTATAAAGACAAGAAGTTTAACAGATCACAATTTGGGAAATTTGAAGGCATGACTCTGTGAATGTCGCAAGCACATGTGTGAGAATGTGACTGAGAGATCACACCACAGAACAGGAAGCCAGTGAAAATTCAGAGGCTGGGCTTATGCTGACTCACCCATGTGAGAGCTCAGGGGTCTCAGAAGAGCTGACCTAATCCCTTCTAGGGCAGCATGCTCATGCCCTGCACACCACCAGCTCCAATCTTAGGGCTGCCACACCACCTCCCAACACTTCTCTGAGGACCAATTTTCTGACACATGAGCCCATGGGAACAAACCACATCCAAGACACAGCAATTATCTACCTTATCATCTGTGAAGTCAAGAGAGTCTCCAGGGAGGTGACAGCTCCCATGTAGTCTCTGCTGCCAGAGTGTAAGGGGCCATGGTCATAGCTGTGCCACTGTCATTACCACAGCAGAGCTATGGGTTTATTGTTTAAAATATTTTAAATTATATTCATCTAAATCAATTACTGCTTAATATTTAGAATGCCTTAGAAAGATTATCCTATGCTTTTCCAAGGGAAAAATTGATACTGTAAAGCAAACTTAAAATATTAGCAATATAATCACAATTCCACATTTTCTTGAAAAGAAATCACAAAGTACTTGATAGATCTAAGAAAACAAGACATCCACAAGTAGGTAAAGGCATGTTATATTGTGTGACCACAGCTCCTGAAAACTGACGGCCGCATCCTGCCCTAAACACCATACCGAGGACAGGAGAATCTGCCAGGTCCTATGAAAAATATAAAGAACTTTCAAAGGCATACCAACTTCATGCATCACACAGGAATAATGCCATGGCAGTGTACAGCAGATTAATTAGAAGTATTTTTTATTTATGGTAAATGCCTTTTGTAACTGGAAGAAATGTATACCTTTTAGTACAGAAAATATGATATAACTGAGATCAGGGGAAATGTATCGTATTAGAAGTTTCTCATGGTGGACACAGATTCCTGTGAAAACCAGTTATCTGTGAATCCTCCACCTAGGGAAATATACCTGACTGCACAATTTCATGATTTTGATACACTTCCAAGGGCTTTGTGGACCCAGGAAGTACCCACAGGTCCCAGGTAGAGAAATGCTGACTTAGCCAAGATGACAACTCATATTCACTGCATATGAATCTCACGAATCAATCTCTCTCCCCCTCCTTTTATCCCTCCCTCCCCCTTCCTCTCCACAACCACAAGGCAGAGAAACAGCCGACTCCAGCTCCTGCTTGCCTCCCAGAGCCTTGGGGTGCACATCCACAAAGTGGGCATAAAATACTGACACCAAAGGACCCTTGTAAAGATTACATGATCTAAGGCAAGTTGCTGGTTGTCACTGTCCTCTAAAGGACATCTGGAGACACACGGAGGCACTTCAAGTCATCACAGGCTCTGAGGCACTGAGGGCCCAAGGTGGTGCCCAAGGTGTAAGAGCTCAGGGATCCTACTGTGCATGGGAAGTCCCCACACAACAGAAAACTGTCCTGATGTTAACTGTCCACATGTCCCATCTCCGGGGTGTGTGTACGGAGATGTTAACAATACCCATCCTGTACCCCAACTCTGTTTTACAGGTAATCCCAACATTTTTGTTACTTTGGTTTTGCTTTTGGTGTCAGAGATTGAACCCAAGGTCTCAAGCATTGAAGTATTCTTTTTTTAACCTCATTTTAACTTAAGCTGAATTTTCCAGAAATGTGATTACCATGCACACTGAGGAGAGGTTGTCCCTTTTTTTTACAAAGTCCCTTACCAAGCACTGTTCATCATTGCAGAGAGCCCCCTCTCTAATGCCCACCCCACCCCGGGACTGAGGGTCATCAATGGGGATTCTGAAGCGGTCCAGGTGGTTAGCTCTTATTTCAGGATGTAAAGCACACAGGAATGGCACCGGGAGCATGCAGGGGGCACCGGTTCGCTCCTACTGCTGCGTGCAGCCCTCACAAGCTGGGGCCAGCCCTCACCGCTAGGCATCTTTCTAATGCCTTCTCGCTGCCTGAGCATTTATATTTTCAAAGACAGGCTGTTTTATTTAGAAGTTGCTATCTTTTGGCATTTCCTAAAATTAGCTAGGACATTACCTCAACTTTTGTGAACTGCTCTGTCAGTTCATAGGCAGACTGTCTATGAATCGCACGGCAGGGTGGCAAGGCTTCAGAGGGGCTAAGGGTTAGGGGCCAGGGCTGGCATGGGTGCTGGTCCTAGTCTCACCAATAGAGCAGGCCAGTTGTAACTGTGACAGAACACAATTCTGCTCATGGATAAAGACTGTGTGTGGCTTCTACAGAGTGAATTATCGTCTGCGCCACCATCCTTCCTGGGGGTTCTAGTTCATTACACATAAAGATTGTCAAACAGGAAGGACAGCAGCTGCTGCCTCAGCATAAAAAACAGTGGGGGCCCTGTTAATGCGACCTCCACTTTCCCGAAATACACTCTTACTCAAGAACCTGCAGTGGCTCCCCACTGCTCACAGGATCTACGTCGTCACTTGTGTCTCCAGTCCATGGCTTCCCAATCTACAGGGCACCCCCTTCCTCACCTCTCTTCCAAGGGAGGGACCACACCAGCCCCGGTGCTTGTTTGCCTTTCAGACCACAATTCAGACCCCTTCTTCCAGGTCTTTCCAAACCACCAAGGGCTATGGGACTTCTTGATCCAAACTCCAGAGCAGCCCTGGCTGTGCCCCAGAAATTGACATGCACTACAGCATCATGGTATTATCTTTCGGCTTCCTTGGCCACTAGATGGAGAATGCTCTGAAGTCAGAAAATAAGTTTATAAAAATCACAAGCAATAAAATCAAAACAACAGCTCTGCTAATAGTTGTGTGTCTGCTGCATAACAAGCACTGTGCAGTACCCACACGTGTTACCTGGTGGACGCCTTCTAACCAGGAAAGTAAAGTTGAAGGAATGACTCAGGGGCAAAGAAAGTCCAGGGTCACCCACCTCTGCCTGATCCTGAGATGAGCCCTTAGCCTCTCACTTTACTGCCTGGCAGATGAGCGAGTGATCTCCAAGGTGAGGCAGGGAGCTGACACTCGTGAGGACACTGTCTATACTTTTGGCCATGGCTGGGTTCCCATCCTGACTCCTCCACTGGCCATGAGACTCTGGGCCTTAGTGTCTACCCCGATGAAGTGGCTTTGCCACCGCTCCCAACAGCTGCTCTGTAGCTCAGGGTTTGAGGCCTGAGCTGTGAACCTGGGCCTGTGAGACTCTGCTGGGTCCCCCTCCACGGCACTCACCTTCCCCACATTGCTCTTGGCTCTCCCTCAGGCACTTCACACCCGGGCCATACACTGGGATCACAGGCAGATCCAACCACCCCGCCTCAGTTTTCACTTCTCTGCCTAACACAGCGTGTCCCTCTGCCATTTCCAGGGGAGGATAAAGGAGCCAGGTTTCCCACCCTGTCCACACTGGACTCCCCTTTCCCTCCTGCGTGGGGGCAACTTGCACTGCCCACACTTCGCCTCCAGCCTGAGCTACCACTGCCTCCAGAGCCACGTTCCCCAGCCCCAGGGAGGTTTTGTAACAAATAGGCTGTGACTGGTTTGACCCCCAATGCAGTGGCAAGCTCATTTTCAGCAGACATCACAGTCCTGGCCCAGAACATGGGACCTGGGACATCCCTGGTAAATATTTGCCTCACAGGGTAGGAACTCTCTGGGTTCCCAACCCTGAGGGTCACAGGGTCTTAGAAGAGGGGCTTACAGGGCAGCCAGGTGCTGCTACCAATAAGCACTGTCATGAGAGCAACTAGGAGCCAAGAGGGACAGGTGGAGGTCGGGAGCCCTCCTGGAGTGGCAGAAAGACAACGGACATGGATATGAGAGGTGGAGAACGCAGGTCGCCATAACTGGTGGCAAGCTGCTCTGGAGCCAAGCCCATAGAAATGATGCTGGTCTTGATTTAAGCCTCAGAGCCTCAGCGCTCATGCTACAAAGTGGGGTGACTAGAACCTGATGACAGCACACCATGTAGCTAACTGGCAGCTGCTTGTGTCAAGCATACCACACACCCAGGGGCTGAACGTGTTGAGTTGTCTGCCCCTCTGTGCACCCTCCCACCCACCCACTCACCTACCCATCGGTTTTTGCTTAAGCACCAGGGCCAGGGTTCGGTACTGTCTTTAGGGAGTTTATTTTCTAATGGGACAGATGTATGCAAACACCATATGTTATAAACACACTGTCTATGACTCCAGGAAGAATGGATTGAAACTGTGAAGTTCCTTGATGCCACACAAAGGGGGGAAACTGAGGCAAGGGATCTGGCACTGGGCAGATCTGGGTCTGAATGCCGCATTGCTGTTACTGACTGTGAGTTCCCTCCATCTCTCTCTGCCGTATCAAGGTGGAGGGGACAGCGTGTGGATGGCAGAGGCAGCTGTGAGGTCAGGGGACATCCCGCCATGTAGGATTCAGCATGACCTCTTAGCGCAGAGGGACTGACTTCCATCCACAGTGGCTCTGATGAGTCATGTATAAGGCTAGGCTGCCCCGATGGTGGTGAGGTTTGCAAAGACCACTCTTTCCCGGTGACACGGGTAATGGTAGCACATGGTTGGAAGTTTCTAAAAGCCAGAGTGTGTGCTCTAGGTGATGGGGCTGCTGCTAAGGCTTGAGGCCTAGGAGGAAAGCTGCAAGGAAGGAGGGAAATCAGCCACCTGAGGACAGAACAGGTGGCCCGCTGGTGCCCTGATAAAGTATGGGGTTGGGCATACCTGTGGGAAGCATTGTGGAGAATCTGCCACATGCAAGGTGGCTGGGTCCTGTACCCAAGCCAAAAGGCATTGTACTGATCAGTTTTCCCTCGCTGGACATCACACCTCACACATCACATACTCACAGCTTAAAAGAGACTCATGGTTCCAGGGGATGCAGTCCATAGTCACTGGCCCCAGGGAAGAATCATCATGGCAGAGGGGCATGGTGGAGGAAAAATGTTCAGTTTGTGGCAGCCAGGAAATAGAGGAACAGTGCCAGAGATGATGGTGAGGAACCAGACGCTAACCCCAAGATCACACCTCCATGACTCACCCAAACACATCTAACAGTGTGCTTTATCAATCCCCTGGGTGGTTCCCAAGATAATCAGGGTGACACAGGTTACCTTAACCAACCAGTCATCCAGGCACTGCTGGGGAGGCACTGTACAGATGTGGCTCAAGGCACAGCCAGCCAGCTTTAAGTCAGTGGGGTTGTGCTAACTCTTGAGTGAGACTCAGCCAGTTGGCTGGAGACTGCAGGACAGAGTAGAGGTGCCCTGATAAAGAGAACACCCTTTCCTGGGCCACCCCCACCCCACTCAGCCTTGCCCACCAGCCCCATAGCCGAAATGCCTGGATGCCTGCCACTCTGTCTTCTTCTCTGCAGGCATGTGCCACTCGATGATGGGGATAGGTTCTGAAAAATGCACCCTGGGCAATTTGGCCCTGGTGTGGTGATCACAGTATACCTTCACATGGCCATCACTAATTCAATGTGGCTGCTCCACACAGTCAAGAGACTTGGTGAATGCCTAAGGCTGATGCCTGTGTAGTACAGCAGCTGTTCATAGGCAACTTGTTTTTCACAGGGAGGTGTGCATTCCACAATGACCACCAATAGTATGGCATACACGGGTTGTGAAGTTATTTATCACCAAGCACACATGGTAGATAAGTGTGTACCATACTCTACACAACCAGCAGGTCTGCAGGTGATTTTCCACCAGTATTAGCCCAATGTGCAACTCAGGCACCACTATGCTACAACACGACGGTGTCACTAGGCAGTAGGAATTCTCAGTAATCTCATAGGACCACTGTGGTATATGCCATCCTTCACTACCCAAAATGTCACCACATGGCATATGGCTCTCTCCTACTGCTTCTGTTCTCTGGCTGGACACTGGCTGATCCTGGTGGCAAAAGGGGTGGGGAGACAGAAGGGACCCAGCAGGTGCCTTGAGGAAGACAGAGTGCCCATCACTGGCACAGGCCTTGGAAGAGCTGTCCAGCACACCAGAAGCCCAGGCTCATGTCACCACTCTTGACCACACCTATGGGAAGGGTGTTCTCTTTATCAGTGCACCCTCTCCACATCTGCAGAACCAACCCATTAGTCACCCTGCCTGGATCCTTCTCAGCAGACTGTCACACAGGGCCCTCCTGCCACAGCACGCTCTGGTGCCACGCGACCCTGACTCCATCGTAACCAATCTAGCCCATTCTCTCACTAGGAACAACTCTACCTGTCACTTGCTCCTCATGCTAACCTTGACAGAAGAGGAACATGAGGCCCAGAGAGGCAAAGCGCCATGAACAGCACAGGGTGGGCTGGACTAGAGCACACAGTTGGAAAACAGTGGGGCAGGACCCCTGCCTCCCACATCCACCCATCCTGCTACCCTCTGCTGCCACCTGTGCCTTCCCAGGACCTGCATGGTGCTGGTACTCAGTAGGCACAAGATAAATACCTTTCTTGTTTCTGGCTGAATTTCCTATCAGCTGTGCTTGGTCTTGCACTGGGAGCAAGGCCTCTGATTATTCCGTGGCTGTCATCCAGGAGTGTGGTCTCCTGTGTTCCTGGACACCCACGCACATGGATCAGCTCCACACCATGTCAGGCAGCCAGGGGAACTGGGGAAGGGTTAACAGCACCTGCTCCCCCCAGCCCCACTGGGACTGCTGCAGCTTTCTCCAGAGCTGGCCAGCCCTGCAGAACTCCCCCCCCAGCAATTACTTGGATTTGGGAGGCTTTTGTGCTTTAATAAAGACGGTATTACTGAGTCGCAAAGCCTCCCTCCTCTCCAAGCTTCCCGGCTGCCAGGGTTCCTGCTAAAGGTGAACCCCACTATTCAAGGCCAGAGAAAGGGCTGAATCAAGACGCTGAACTCTTTTGACTTCATGTCACAATCTACGGCTCTCCATAACCACAGTGGTGTGAGAAGTGCTCCCACCACTGCACAAAGGCCCCCAGGGCGGCAGCAGTGGTGGCATCGGTGGTGTCCTCGGCTTCTGGGGGCCTAAGGCAGGGACCTCCCTGCTCTGGCCTCCTGGTCCTCTGCATGCATCTCATGAGCGCTCCAGTTTCCTCTCTGAATGCAGACATGGGTGGCCGCGGGTACAGGCCCCACCACCAAGCCACCAAACCGCTCTCTGGCTCTTGGGGCAACAAAAGCCACTTGGGGGCGGGCTGGAGACAGCACTGCCCAGTTCCCTCCTGGCCCCCAGCCCGCTCTCTCGTCCTGCCTTCCTTCCCTGCGTCTTTGCTCTCCCTGCACACCTCACAGAGCCCATTAGACACTTTATGGGGTGCTCCTGAAGAATAAACCGTCTGTGCAGGGCTCCAACCTGCCTTGGTAGGGTGGCCACAGAGAAAGGGAGGGAGGTGCCTTCTGCAGCAACTCCAGGCTGGGCCCTGGCTTGGGCCCCATCCGCTCCTCCCTCTCCCTGGCGGGGATATCTGGAGGTCGATGCCTCCTGAACCTCTATCTTTTCCCTGGAAAGTGGTGTGACCACAGTGCCCTGCTCTCCAGGCCATGGGGAGGACCAGATGGGTCAAGGCCTCCAGAAAGGCCCCAGGGGACGAAGGTGCCACTCCAGCATCCCCTCTACCGCTACACCATCCAGACAGCAAGTTCTGTTCCGAGTCCTTGTGTCACCCTCTGCTTGTTGGTAAATGAGGGAAAGAAACAAACCAATTCAAGGCTATTTGCAGCTGTTTCTGGGTGAGTGTGTCTGAGTGTGTGGTTCATTTTTTTTTTTCTTCCTCCTGCTTTGGTGTCCTAGAGCTTTGAAAAGCATAAAAACTGAGCCCCAGGGCAGTGAAAAGACAGGATTCTTCCTAAACCCTGCTAATCCTGCAGCTTCCTTTAACAGGGCAACTGGAGGAGGCGGGGATGGGACCAAATTGTTTTTGCAGTGCCCTCCCCTCCCAACCACTGCTCCTGGAGACCAGGAAACGAGGAGGAAGAATCCATAAATCATCCTCCAAGAGAAGGGCGAAAGGAGCCGGGCCGGAGGGAGAGCAGAGGATGCACGCCAGCTGGGGAGGAGACGCAGGGCAGCGCGAGGGGACACTGTGACTGTCTGGTGGGCGGGGATGGCTGTCAACAGAGGCCACAGCATCCAGGCCAGAGGTCGGACCTGCCACCTAATCCAAAAGGTGAAGGGTGGCAAAGCCTCCACATCCCACACCCACTCGGGCCAGGGTGCCACCCCACGGGGGTCTTGGACCTCAAGCCTCTCTCCATCCCGCTGCTGCCACCACCTGGTCACCTGCTTACCGCAGCACCCATAGCCTCTCCACCCGCAACAACCCACCCAGCAAGCAGCCAGAGCCAGGCCGAAGATGAGACCCAGAGTAGACTACCCCTGCTTACAGACAGGCAGGGCCACTGGTCCCATTTTGCCACAGCCCGTGGGGTCTGGCCACCGCCCACCTCTCTGCTCATCACATGCCACCATCTCCCCATCATTGGTTCTGGCCTCACAAAGACACCAGCTCCTTCCCATGGGAGGACTCAAGCGTGCTGCTCAGACATAGCAGCGCCTCCAGCAGGCAGAGGCCCCAGCTCCGTCTTCTTCTCCTCACAGCCCCATGCTCCTTCCCCAGCATTTCTGCACCTCATTTATTCCCCACACCCATCGGGGTTGGGATGTGCCTCAGTGGTAGAGTTCTTGCCTTGCATGCACAAGGCCATGAGTTCAATTCCCAACACCACAAAATAGCAACAATGAACTCATGATTATTCACACTTTCTCAAGACCATAAGTCCCACAATGTGGGTCACCAATCATTGCACAGCGCCCCTAGCCAAGTGTGGCACCTAGAAAGGGCACAATAAACCAGAAAGGATGGGTGAGATCACGGGCAGTGTCCCTAGCAAATGAACATCACATTTGGGACTGAAAACTGGAGGAGACTTGGAGGGTCCTTAAGAAAAGCTCTCTATCACAACCCAGCCCTGTCATTGTGTTGGAAATGGTCAGTAATCTGGAGGGACACTAATTTTCATGGTCATTTCTTGTTAAATGGGAAACAGGTTACATAAATCAGTTTAATAGATTAGACCATCCTATTGGTTCCCAGACTTCTGGAAAGGGCCAGGTCAGAAATACAGGCTGAACACTTATACCTTATCTAAAAGACCTGGACCAGCAACATCTCAGATTTCAGAGTTTTCTTCTGGATTTTGGAATACTAGTATACACATACTGAGATATCTTGGGGCTGGGACCCCAGCTCAGACACAAAACTCATTTTCAAAAACAGCTCTGCTGGGATATAGCTCAGTGGCACAAACACCTGCCTGGCAAGTGCAAGGTCCTGAGTTTGGTTCCTGGTACCAAAAAAAAAAAAA